>QANX01003360.1:25537-89486 GCA_003254975.1 Ochetophila trinervis
TTTTTTTTTTTTTTAAATCAAATAACCAAATCCTACTTTAGTGTAATTTTTTTCATCATTCTTAGGCCTTGAACCTTTTAATAAGTAAAAATTAAACATTAAAAAGAATATTTTAAAATTATGATAAATTTTAACTATTTTTCCTGAGATTTGATGATTATACATTTGATTTGTTTGAAAGTATCGTTATCATTGTTCAAGCTGAAAACAACCAAATTAGAATTTGGAAGCCCAAGTTAAATGAAATTTTTTACTGGATCAAAGTTATGAGATTTTAAAGTCAACTCTAATCAAATTCAAAAGTTTAGAGACGAAATATTTTGGGTTTCAGTCCGATTTTCTTCTTTAAAAAAGAAGAGAAACAATATCTCATTGTTTATATGAGAGTTTGGTATTGCTTATCTTTGCCCAGCACCTTTCTCTGGGGTGAGACATTCGTAGTTATAGGTGATCCATTGCCAGCCACGTAGACATGTTTAGGAGCATTAAATGCTCGCATAACATGTATTCAAAACGTGCAGAGCACGATAAATGAAGTGGTGCGCATGCATGTAGCCGGCCTATGCATGAACCGAGACGGTTACATGCATCACCGTGAGTGGGCTCGTCAACGTGGCATCTACTAGGGCACAAGTCAGTTGGAAAAACCTTTTTCCTTTTGGCCAAACGGAACCAATAGGTGCTGTAGTGAGATGATTGACGTAATTTTGACTTTTGGGCTAAATTTGATAATCTGTTGACCGATTTATATTGTTTTGTCTGCCTTTTGGTCCATTAGCTTCGCGGGCCCAAAGGTTAGATCATGAACCGAGATTTTACCATTACAATCACTTAGCACCTTATAAGTTGATTTCCAACTATGTTGGCTCATATAATTTATTTATTCTTCTATAAATAAATATTTATCATCATCAGTGGACTGCAGCTTAAGTGGAAATTTTTAATTGATAATGATTTAATTCATTTTATTTTTTAATACTAAAACAATATTTAATTTGGTCATGCATAAATGTTTTTCTTCACAATGGAGACTTCAAAACCAATCACCAAATCGTCCATGGTGTGCAAGTTTTGTTGGACGATTTTCGAGAAGCATATATGGTTGAACTTTCTTGGTGCCACGATTTCATCGTTCCCTCCTCATTGGCAGCCTCCTTTAGCTGGTTCTACAAAGATTCATGTTGATGGAGCTAATAAGTTGGTGGTGGAGTTTTCTAGGATAGGAGCGGTTATTCGAAATCAATGAAGCTCTTGCAAAAAGTGGTAGAAATTCACTCTTCCTCTCTAGCTGTGGAATTGATGGCAGTCAAATAAGAATGTCTCTTTGTGCAAGATTGTGGTTTCTTGAAAGGAATTACTTCATCTAATTTGCTTGAAGCAATGTTTTTGATTCAAGACCAAAATAATTCTTTGCTAGAAGAGTGTTTTATTCTTGATGACATTAGGCGTTTGCTCAATGATTTTCATGGTTTTAAGTGTATTTTCTCTCCTCGAGCTACCAATAAGGTGGCTCATGTGTTAGCTCAAAAAGGATTCAAGTCTAGAGCTACTTCTGGTTGGCTTGAAGATGGCCTTATATGGCTATCAAAGCTATTGGAAGATGATGTTGCTAGTTGATTTCTTAATATATTCGGTTTTATTTTAAAAAAAAAAAATATGATATTTTTGTAATATGCATTATAATAAAATAAATTACAAGATAAAAATTTAATATTTACTTTAATATGTAAAAGGGAAAAATAAATATTTCATACTTTGGAGTCCTAAGTCATAAAAATTAACTTCAAGAGTGCTAAGTGATAATTTTGCAAACTTAAAAAATCTAAATGATATTTTCTAAGTTTCGAAATCTAAGTTGTGATTTTTCAAACTTTAAAAAATTAAGTGTATTTTTAATAAATTTTAGAAAGGTAAATGAATTTTTTCCATAAAATTACAATATCAAAGCTAACCTTTTTTTTTTTTTTTTTGAAAGGATATAATGCTAACTTATATTAATAGATATTGATTCTCATCTAGAGAATTTCTATAGTGAAACCCTCTTATTTGGGGGGTTTCATTATAATTTTTGAAAAACAGTACTCATTATAGATAAAATACTATACATTATGGACTAAATATTATTCGAGTTTTCGGGTTGAAAATGCAGTAGATTTTCGTTGAAATGAAGCAAATGGCTGAGAGGAGTTTACAGCGGCACCAATTCAATCGGGTTTAAGGTTTTTGGAAAAATGGGATAAAATGATAGATAATGACGTGTAATGAAGAAAACATGGGGCCAAAATGACACCGTTTTAATAAAATACGACGGGCCATACTATGAACCATCGTATATACAGTAAAATTGACAGTCCAACGTACACCCCATCGTCTATAAACATGAGGCCAAACGATGTTGTTTTATATAAAAACGACGAGCCTAGAAAGGGGACCGTCATTCTTGTTACTTTTTTTTTCCAACCCAGCAACCCAGTAAGTGCCATGCGTCTATCCAGGAGCCACTTTAGGCACCTGGATATCCAACCCCTTTCCAATTTTTTTAACTTTTAATATTTTTAAATAAATTTAACAATTAATTTGTTATTTTAATATAATTAAAATATTTATAAATACCCTAACTAACAACTAAAAAAGAATTAAAATATTTAAGGTTAACATATTTGTAAATTATAATTTTAAATACAATTAAAATATTTTTAATAATTTTTAATATTATTAAAATATTTATAAATATAATTACAATCTATCTTCAATAAGATTTATCTTCATGAAAATATTTAAATTTTTTTAACAAAACCCTAATTAATATATTTATTTTCAATAATTGTATATTGAAAAATTATAAATGAAAAAATTGGACATACTTGATATAATTTAATATAAGGGAAAAATAAATAATATATTAATTAAACACAAAAAACATTATTCTTTATTTTAATCCATATTCTAGTACAATCATTACGAATACAGACTTCTTCGCAGTCCTTAGCACCAGGAGCACTCTATTCATTAGGTATTTGTGTAGCAAAAGGAGTGTGAATCAAAGCAATGTTACCAAATGTATCTCCTTCAGAAGATTCGGTCTGTGTGTAATAATGAGTGCTTAAAACCACTGACTATTGTGAATCACAAAGATCCTCAACATAAAAAAACATGTTTTGCTTGAGAAGCCAAAATAAATGGATCAGATTTGTAACCAAGTTTGTTGAAGTTAACATATGTAAATCCGCAATCATCTTTCTTAACACCATGATTGATGTCAGCCCAATCACATTTGAACATCGGAATTTGAAACTTAATGTAATCCACATCTCATATTTTAACCACTACACCATAGATCGACATATCAGTGAATTTTGGATTATTGTTTTTTGCACTTGAATACTGCATCATTCCAGCCACCAAGCTTACACCGCTATTTTGTGTAATAGGCTTGTTGTTTCTTTCAACTGTATGGTATCAGATTCCGTTGATGTAGTAGCCCAAATAAGTCATTACTTCAAATGTGGTCCCAATATTATCCATCTCAATGTATGTGACACACTATTATCTGGTTCATTCAATTCTTTCTGAATCTGCGAAAACACCACAAGCAATATTAGTAAATGCATCAACTATTTAATTAATATCACAGTGAAACCAACAAACACTAGATGTGAAATTTTGCAATAAAAGTAACAATTAATGTTAAGCTTACTTCATCTCGAAACCATGCAATGGAAGTGCAATTTTGATCGTTTTAAAACCATTTTGCTTTTCTTGTTTTGTTACGAATATTACACTTCAAACTATTCATATGTTTCCTAAAGCAAAAAAAAGTTAAATCAAATGGGAAAACTCATAATATTAATGACTATAGTAAACCAATATTCAATAAAAAAAATATGGAGCATTAAACTTACTCGAAGTAAAGTTGTACTTCGGATGTATTTGAAAGTATGTACAGATGTACTTGTTCCCATAGATCACAGGTAATACCCAACAAATTACCAAATTTCAAAGGATCACCAGTATCATTTGTCACACATTGTAGTTCATGGTGGCTAGGCGGGTTTTCAATTGTATGCACGCCTTTATGATACTCACTACAAAATTCGATTGCTTCCTCAGCGATGTAGTTCTCTGCAATGCAATCTTCTGGGCGGTAATGATTGCGAACATACCCCTTCAACACTTTCATGTATCTCTCAAACGAATACATCCACCGAAAAAAATTGGCCCACACAATTGCACTTCTCGAACCATATGAACAGTTAAATGAACCATTATATCAAAAAAAGACGGAGGATAATATTTTTCAAGTAAACACAATGTCTTCACAAGATTTGTCTGAATAATGTCTAAATTTGAAACATCAATCTCTTTTCTGCATATAGCATTGAAGAAAAAATAAAATTTCATTATTACATGTCGGACATTTTTTGGGAGGACTTATCGTATTGCAACATGTATCAATTGTTGCATCAATGTATGCAAATCATGAGATTTCATGTCTTTCAACTTCAAATCATTCATTGACACAATGTTTCAAAAATTTGAAAAGTAGCCATTAGGAACCTTTAAATTTGTCAGACACTTGCAATTTTTCTTCTTCTTTTTCTTGGATAATGTATAACATGCAGGTGATAGATATGTCTTTTTCTCTTCAACAATAGGAGCCAAATCACTTTTTATGCCCATTTCGACCAAATCAAGTCGATAATTAAGTCCATATTTAATTTTTCCTGGAATGTTAAGCAATGTGCCAACAATGCTCTTACATACATTTTTTTCAATATGCATGACATCTAAGTTATGTCTCACATATAATGACTTCTAATATTCAAGCTCAAAAAATATAGACTTTTCTTCCAGCAATCTCGATCAACAGTAGACTTTTTTCTCTTAGTACCACTATCAAATGACTTAGAGTCAAGTTTTCAAAGTATATCTTCTCCCGTCACAGGTAAAAAAGTTGGACGAAACTCCTGAAATCCATTGAAAGACTTCTTTTGCTTTTAAAAATGATGATCACTCAGAAAAAACCTTTTATGTCCGCAATAACTCATTTTTCTACCTTTTTTTAAACTTTGAGCACACGTGTTCTTGCTGCAAATAGGACAATCAAAATATCATTTAGTGGCATGACCAGAAAAATCACTATATGTGGGGAAGTCATTTATTGTCCATAATAATATTGTTCGCAAAGTTAAAAATTCTCGCTTACACGCATCCCAAGTTAGCACCCCTCACCCCACAACTGCTTCAGATCGTCAATCAATGGCTGTAGAAAAACATGTATAACATTGTCAGGCTGCTTTGGTCCAGATATCAACACTGTCAATATTATAAGCTTCTGCTTCATATATAGCCATGGTGGAAGATTATATGTAATTGTAAGCACAGGCCAACAACTGTATTGAGAACTCATATACTTATGCGGGTTAATATCATCAGCTGCAATCCCAAGCCTTAAGTTTTGACATTCATCACTAAAATTAGGCCACATGTGATCAACTAGCTTCCAAGACGGTGAATCGGCGGAATGACTTAACTTGCCAACTGCGACATTTTGTTCATTTACATGCCACATTAGATTTTTAACTGTATCAACGCTTTGAAACATCCTCTTGAATAGTGGAATGAGTGGAAAATACCACATGACTTTATAAGGGACATTTACATGTTTACATGTTTAGTTCCATCGTTAGTTACATGTTTAGCTCTGCATTTAGGACAATTTTTTTTCGCTGCATATTCTTTTTGATAAAGAATGCAGTTGTTGAGACAAAAATGTATCTTTTTATAATACATGCCCAATGCTGTCAGAGTCTTTTTCACGTTGTACATAGAATTTGGCAAACCATTATCGCTTGGTAGCATTTTCCGCAACAATTTTAATAATTCAAAAAAATTTGTGTCCAAAAGACCATATTTCGATTTCTAGTTGTATAACTTTACCAAACTAGATAGTTTGGTAAAGTTCATACAACCTTGATACAAAGGAGTTTCGAAATCCTCCAATAACTTTTTAAATTTACCAAGATTATCCACGAACTTATCACAAATATCATTCACCATGTCAATATTATTACCCACCACATCTTCATCATCTGTATTTATGGGTAAAATGACTTTTAGTGTTATTCTTTTACTAATTCCACTAACTCTAGAACAATCTCTATGATATTCTTCAAACTCTTCTCCATGTAAAATCCACTTATGATAATTCGTATCAAACCCTTTAAAATATACATGTCCTCTCACTTCTTTAATGGAGCTAAAAAATAAATTTCCACATTCCATTCAAGGACATCGAATTTTACCATATCTATTTGCACTTCTCTCACTAAATTGTAGAAACATTTCAAAACCCTTTTGAAATGCATCAGTTCTCCTATCCATCGTTATCCATGATTTGTCCATTTTATCTATTTGAAGAACAACTAATTAAAACTAATTTAAACAAGAATGATTTAAAATATAGCAATAAATAATATATTACTCATAATTTAACCAACATTTAATAATTTACAAATAAAAAATAAAAAATAAATAGAGAACAATAAATGAATAAATAATAAATATAGAGACAACGATAATTACACAACTAATTAATATTAATATTTTACTATATTCTAAAATTAACTATAGAAACATAAATATACAATAAATAACAATACTATATGAGATTATCATATATCAAATATTTAAATAAACTATCAAATTTAATAAAAGCACAACATATATATATATATATATCATTGTGGAATTTAAATATAAAATAACCTAATAATTATAAAAAAATTAATTCATGAAAATAAAAATTATATAACTAATTTAATTTCAATGATAATGCAATACATAAATATTTAATGTGATTAATTGCATAATTATTTACCTCGATGGTGAGCTTTTTCACAACAATCAACTTCAATATCAACAAATAAATGACTTAAATGTTGAATAAATGCTATTTGAATATTTTTGATCACCACTAAAAAAATTTGAAAGAAAATTATTGGAGAAATTATGAAATTTTTTCTTACTTACAAGTGAATTTGATTGAGAAAGAAGATGAAAATATATAAGCTCAAAAAATTACAACGGCTATATTTTTTACAATGGCTATATTTTTTTTTTCAACGGCTATTTTTGCAATGTTTAAACCCACGTTTTAGACGCTCAACATAAGAGCGCCACGTGGACAAATAAACACACAAGCACGTTGGTTAACAACAAAAACCGACGTCTAAAATGAGGACGACTATAGATGACGGTTCTAAGCAAAACTGTCATCTATAATTTAATTAAAAACGACAGTTTCTAAAGGAACTGTCTTTTATAGTTTAAGTAAACACGACGGTTCCTAAATTTATACTCTACAAACAGACACCTGGCAGCAATGTAGATGCTATGTGTCTTAGGGCTTTATTAACGACGGTTTCTAATTAAAAGTCGTATTTACTTACATTGTAGATGAATGTTGTTTATAGAACTGTTGTTTATTTTTTCTTTATAAAACGGACCGTCGTCTTTATTACCTTCCAATATTAATAACCGTTGTTTTAGTGTATTAACATCGATTTTCTTTGATAATAAACATTTATATAAAAAAAAAAGACGTCGTTGATAATCTATTTTTGTAGCAGTGTCAACGCATTTGAAAAGACATATAAATTTACTTTATGTCCCTCAAGGTGTGGCGGGATACGTGTGTTGTCTAACATGCTAACATAAACTGGGCTACATTATCTATGAGAAAAAAAAACGTGTATACATACACATATATATATCATTTTAGATTTTTGTTTTCAATGTTTAGTGGAAAACATTATGATGTCAGTGCTAAAGGTTTTCATATCCTTAACTAGATTTTGAGTTTTAAAATTATAAAATGAGATGTAACTTTATGATTTATTGTGTAATCATGCCATCCGTTGTAGGCTAAAAAAATAGTTCACATGAGAACAATTCTCTATATATAATACTTTATATATAATACTTTGTCTCAAAAGTCTTCTACTCTATCTATAATAATTCTAAAAGCACAAAATTGTTTATTAAATTTATTTAATGGTGGGATAATTTTTTATTAGTTTGCATTTGAAATTCACTTTATTTATTTTAAAGGTTTATTTATCTCTATTTAAATTATATTAATTTTTTACCTACTAATATAGTAACACATTATTTGACAATCACTTTGGTACCTCTAATACTACTATATAAATGTTAGTATTGCCTTGTCTTTATCCTTTAATCTCTATTAAGAATACTTTTTTTTTTTGGGTAGAAAGTCAAAATTTCATTAAAAGATTATTGTACATCATCTCTTAATACATTAGTTAGCCAAGATAACTTTTCTACGCAAATAGTCAATCAATAGTTTTTCAACTTTTCTCAAGTACACAAATAACAATTATACCCATCATGTCGGGACTTAGATAATACTCGATGAAACCTTTTTAAAATAGGTTTTAGGTCAGATTTTAAACTTTTATACCCATATTTGGTCGGATTCAAGTTTACTTGCTCCATATACTAGATTTGTTATATATATAAGGGTTAAGTGAAATTGGAATTGATAAAATTACTTGATGGCGTTAACTGTCGGGGATGCTATAGACCCCGACTTCGGAGTTTATAGCATTTCTGTATATATATATATATATATATATATATATATTTGTCCCTTTAAACTGGGTCGGGTGAAAAAACTAAGTGAGCTGGATTGATAAAACCTGATTAGCAAAGAATCAGATCGAGTTGTCCATGGGTCGAATTTTCTTGTGACTGTCATTCCTATTCGAGTAAAGCACCTTCAACATCAAAATTTTATCCCTCCTTGTTCAACATGTTTTGAACGGTTGCATTTACACGTACCTAAAGTCTAATTCTAATCCCAACTTTAATCCTTCAAGTAATACTAGGATTTATTTCTATGGTAAATGGACTAAATGGTTGATAAATTTGATTTGATATAGTAGCCATAAAGCCACCCAACTCATTTCTTAAAACAGTTCCAAGATCCAACTCACCCATCACAGCTTCATCAACATTATAACTTGTAAAAAGACAGTTAATTACATTTACTATAAATTTTGACTTAAATACAATTTAATTCTTTTAAATTTAAAAGTATCATCAACTTCCCTTCAAATTTTAAATAATCATTATTTTCTCTTTAATATTTTATTTATACCTTTTAAAATAATATCATATACACCTGCTATAGAAATGTTAGATGTCGCTCAACTTAATGAATTTGATGTTTATAATTTGCTGTTTTTAAACTCTTCGTTACATTACAGGTACTTCAAATCAATTATCCATTTTGGTTCGTTTGACATACCAACTTTATTGAAATACTATTGTTTACGTCCTAAAAGTGAACTGAAAAATTGATTTTTTTTTTGTGATAAAAAAAGATCTATCCGTAACGGGATAATAGGTTCAGGAGTTATTTAGTGAGTGGGTCAAACTCAGACGTTTTTTCAACCAAGTGGGAGTCCACACTGAAAGTCCATGTCATTGGAAACTCCATCCCCCTCATGCTGTAGCAGCAGAGATGAGCACTTGAGTCCAAATGGGGCTACCAAAACTCGAACCTCAACTCCCCTACTCGCAGGTGTAAAAGTTCAGCTGATTTCTACCACTGAACTACACTCTCAAATGCAAAAAGTGATTCTCCCTGTTATAACCAAAATGAAGTTCTACTTCTACTATTGACTATTGTACATACATAAGGAGCTTGAATTCAAATCAGTTTACTAGAAAAATTGAAAATTAAAATATATATATATATATATAAAGATTTTAAACTCAACTTTAGTATAAGTATTTTTTTCTTTGTAAAAGACCAAACAAAAAAAAGAAGAAAAGAAGAAAAAGAAACACTATTCTTTCGAAGTTTAAAACTATATAGACATGCATTATCATTATTCCAAATTAAATTATCAATAGTATTTAGTGGCTTGTTACTAGCCTACCCTATGAGAAATAGTCATTCTTATATATTATATACATATTATGTAAGATTGAATTATATCGTGGTCCATACCATCTGCATTACAAAATTTACTATTCCATTGCATAAACAATATGTCTCAAAATTCAAAATGATAGTGTTTTGGTTCTATCAACTATAAGACAAAAATTCATAAAAAAAAAAAACTATAAGACAAATAGCTACCATCAAATTAATACTTTTTTGTTTGTTTACATCATTCAATGCTCATCGACCAATCTTTCTAAAAAAAAAATAAATAAATGCTCATCGACCAAATCAAAAATAATTCAAATCAAATAAGGTATCACCATCGGAGGGATCAAAACCATTCACTTAACGAAATCTCCCCCCAAAAAGAGGAAAAAGAAAAATCGAACATTCAAAGCGTGGCACGATATGAATTGCCAAGAAGACCTCACTTGGCGGTTCTTCACCGGACAATGAAGAAAGTCAAAGTAATTTTATTTATTTTTATTTTATTTTATCACATGGTGCGTAAAAAAACCGGGATAAAGATTTGACCCGGTGGATTGTAGGAGCAGCAAAGAATCATTATAATGCAGAAATGACAATAATACCCTCATTCAGAGAAAGCTTTTTTGGAAGTTCAAACTGTACCTCTCGTCCCGCTCTCACGCTCCTCTCTTTCTTTCTCTTCTTCCCTATATCAACAAAACACACTTTCTCGGTGTGTCTCACTCTTTTTCTCACTTTGAAACCATTTTTTTTTTTTTTGCATTTTTTGGGTAATTATATTCTGTGGAGCTATTTATATGTAGAGCTCTCTTTAGACAGAAGGTCTTGGAGCTCCCACTAACAGAGTAAGCTCATCTCTCTCTCTCTCTCTCTCAGTTTTTGAACCACACTTTGCTTCTACGCTTTTGGCGTTATCAAATTTGTTTATGGTACATACAAGATTCTGATAGAACTACGGCGTTTTTCGAGTTTCGCTACATGGATCTGCAATGCTGCTCTTACTTTTTTTTAAAAATAAATTTTTAATTTTTTTCCACCATTTTTTTGAACCGATTTTATATATTTTTGTATGTAGAAGTGTATATATGTTAATATTTTTGCTCTCCTTGGCTCGCAGTAGACTTTGCTTTTATATTTGTGATTTTGTTTTTGTTTTCTTTTGTGTTTTTTTTTTTTCACGAAGATTTTGATCGTTTCTTGGTTTTTGTCTTTATGGTTTGATTCGTCGAATATTAATTACTTGGGGAAACTTTAGAGGTTTGGGGTTTGGATTTCAAGTCAATTTCCTACTACTTGCTGTTCGGTTCCTAGAAATGTGTCCAACGAGGAGGAAAAGAGAATTCAGTATTTTTCTTTCCATTTCAAAGGGACTCGAGAGGATAGCAACATCGCCATTTAAAAGGGAGTTTTTTTGGGCGAAGTTTAGGTGTCTTCACTGAATTGGAAGTGAAAAAAAAATAAAAATAAAAAAATAAAAATAAAAATAATTTAGGCTCTGCTATTTTCCTTGGTTAGTGATAAGACAATAAAATGTGAATTTTAATCGGAAGAATTGTAATCGTCCAGAAGTATGCTGGCTTCTCCGTGGTTTTTCCAACACTTTTTTGAAAGATTAAAACTCGTTCAACAAGGAAATACAATTTTACATCAAATGTAAAAATAAAACTTATACTTTTGATATTGTCAAACATATAATGGGCTGAACTTGCCTACAAATTTTATGGGCAAGCTCACTTACATTTGATTCTGGATAATATTTAGCTTTACTTGTGGAAATTTACATAGCCGTTAAGGTTCTTACAAGTATTTATACTCTCCTTGAAATATTGTGATTCTTGGCGGTGGGCTGTTGGCTTTCCTCCTTGGATTAGTTGCCAATAAAGCACTGTAGATGTTAAATTTTGTGTGTAAATCTAAGCAAGTTTCAAGATAGTTCGAAATTTGAATTTACTCCTGGCAGTTTTTAAACGTATTGTTTTTGAGGTTTAATATTTGATTCTTGCTTGAGTCCCTTGATGTGTTTGTCAAATTCTTGCTAGATTGATGAGTTATTTAACATTGAATGGATCATCACAGAGCAGGTCCAATGGTGAAGATTTCAATTTAATTCATGCATTGCTCTTTTGTGGGGCATGCAAATATGAGTAAAGAAAATACACTTGCTGCCAACTCTAAAGAACCTTTTGTCCGAGTTACACGAGCAAGGGCCAAAGGGTTGGGTGCACCAGGTGGAATTCTCCCCTCCTTAAAACCTTCCTTCAAACAAAACCGGAAGCATCTACTTCGAGAAAGTTCCAAAAGAGCTGCATCAGATGAGAACAAAGCTTCTGCAAATGCCACTGCTGGCTTTCAGCATAAGAGAAGGGCAGTGCTTAAGGATGTTACAAATATATCTTGTGAAGATTCAAATGCAGAAGACATTTATGCATCTAAAATCCAGGTACCTATATTCAAGTTTTAGAATGTAACATTATTTCAAATTCTTAACTTTACTTGTCTAAGGATATTGGACATTTTCTACAAAGCTGTGATTGAAAAAGATGATGTAGTTGATTGTTTATTACTGCAAATAACCCTGCGTCTTTTGTTTGTTCATTGATAAAATCCGCTATATCTGTACAACAAGTTCAAATACCTAGCTGCACTTATTAAGCGATCTGAACATAGTTTCTGATGGTATTTCTCCTGGACAGCTTATTAAAAGAGGTCCTGCAAAGAAGAATGAAAAAGTGGGCTCGAATGTCCCAGAAGAAATTCTACCTGTTCAAGATGATGCAAAGTTGAAGTTAGCTGAGGAACTATCCAGAATAAGGGTGGCAGAATCAGAAGAGTTCATAATGCCAGTAAAATTAGAAGAAAATAAGCCATTACCACAGTGTAGACAATGTGGTGTAGCAGATTTGATGTTTTCAGTTCAGACTTCTGCAAAAACTGCTGGAATACAGAATGCCCCTAAAAAAGGTCTTTGTTCTATTTCAAGTCTCTCCGTAAGGATGCAACAGCACAGAGTTATACTGTTAAATTGACTGGATGTTCACAATTGAAATTCCCTCTACTTCAACAAGAATTATGCCTAGAATGCTCCTTAGGATGATAATTTACTCTTATGTTCTTTCTGCTGTGACTGTGCTTGGGTATTTCCAGAATCCAGACACAAAATTTGGTTCTGTATAACTGACATTTCCTTATTTGTACATGAAGAAATATAGATCATAATCATATTAGTCATATATGCCCCATTGGTATCTGCCTCTAGCTATAAGTCATACCAGTCACTTGTTTAGGTGGAGCCTGAATGATTTGCAGAGTAATTTCTGCATTTAATACCTAAGGTCCTCATTTTGATAGTAGAGTGACAACAGCTGCTTATAGATTACAAGAATTGTGAGGTTGTTAACTCAAGTTCATGCTCCTAGAAAAGTTTAAAGCTGTATCTTCTCACTTTATGTAATCTTTGCATAGTGGGAGCTAGCTGTTGTTGTTTCAAGGTTCTTAATTAGGAATTGAGCCAATATATTGAGTAGAATGGATTCCTTATAATACTGCTGCTACTGCTCACAATTTATGAAAGACAGATTAAGGTGGACACTATTACTCAAGGCTTAATATGAAGGTTCATCCACATTTGATTATCACTTTTGAAATTTCAGCTACTCATTTATCAATAATAACATTGTTTTCTATACTTCACGAAACAGATGTTTTTGGTTCTAAAGAAATTCCTCAAGTGACAGAAAAATGACCACTTTTTAGTCTCAGGAATAATCTCTAAATAGGCTTTTCTTCTAAATTTATATTTGCATATGCTTGATGCCGTTTTGATTGGATTACACAGAAGAAGATATTGTTTGTGAGATAACAGTGGCTTCAAAAGGTGTGGACATTGTGGATATCGATTCAAACCTGAAGGATCCTCAAGCGTGCAGTTTGTATGCCCCTGATATATACAATAATATACGCATTACAGAGGTTTGTGTTGAAGCCATTATTACTTAGTATTTGTTGCAATTAGTATTCATTCATATAATATTTGCATGTTTAAATTATTGTTCCACTAAAAGAATTTTGTCCAACTGATTCTTGATTCTTATCTTGGAAAACAATAATACGATATTGTTTCACTGCACTAGAATTCTTGAACATTAATTTTGACTTGCAAGTGGTCTGTTCTTAAATTGAGGTTTCTAGTATATGGGAATTTTTCTCCTCAGCTAGGGCGAAGACCATCTACTAATTATATGGAAAAGTTGCAGCAAGATATCACTCCAAGCATGCGAGGAATTCTGATTGATTGGCTTGTTGAGGTTAGTACTATTATACTTGCATAACCTACAGTGCTAAAATATTGTGATAGTATGGTATCCTTGCTGAAGACTCCCATAGTTTTTGTTGGTTCTAAGATAGAATGATGGTATTGCTACAACTAAGATTCGTTCCTTAACTAATAGGAAAACCAAAGAATCTTCTTATCTTAGAAAAGACGCCGCCGTTATCAATATCTGATTATTTTATTCACCAAAAAAAAAAAATCTGATTATTTTATCTTTGTTAAACTAAATCATATTATTATTATTATTATTATTTTTGGTTAGTTATTGACTAATTATTGTCATTCGTACCCAAAGGATGAAATAATAATTTTATTTGATTTTTAATTTATTGGTTAGTTTCGAATTTGTATCTTAGTCTTCAGTTCCTTGATTGTCTATGGTATGGGCCTTCAAGGTGCAATGCATATACCTATTAGTTTTGCTTCAAGGCGTGGTCCTGATTTGCTTTTCATTTAGTCTTGTTGTTAGATATTGACCTAAATTCCCACCTAGTAACTTGTTTTATCTATTCTAGTTTTGGTATAAAGGCATCTTAGCATGAATACAAGTGTTAAAGGACTTCTCAATTTTTTCATTTTATTATTATTATTATTTTTATTTTCTTTTATCATTTTAAGTATTTGCAAAAGTGGAATGATGAAGGGGTTTGCCACTAATAATCTTGTATCCTTTTTCAGGTTTCTGAAGAATATAAGTTGGTTCCAGATACACTTTACCTCACAGTGAATCTAATTGATCGATTTCTTTCTCATAATTATATTGAGAAACAAAGACTCCAACTGCTTGGGGTTACTTGCATGCTAATTGCCTCGTAAGTTATACATTTAATGGTAGTTCTATTGGAGATATAATTTTTCCGTTTTCATATTTGTTAAGTTATCATTAGCATTAAAGACTTATGCTAATACGAAGTTCTCAATTGTGTATATCAAGAAAACACAACATACATGATAACATTCTTCCTCAAGTATAAGCAAAATGACAAGGGAAAAAGTAGGTCTTACAATCCCACTCAATGACTCAAATGTATGTCCATTCAATAATGGACAGAGAATGTCTTCTACATGTGTAGATCAATAATTTTATTTATTTAATTTTTTTTTTCGGGTCAGAAAGTAGGTAGTTTTGAAATACAAAACCAGGTGGACCATTAGTTTGTCATGCCATATTAAGGTTTAAGGAATCTAAAAAATTTGCTGATAATTAAACCAGACATATCAAGCCAATATAATAGACATTTTAACAATACTAAAGCAATATAAAAAAATGTTAAACTTATGGATATTTAGTTTGGATATGGCTAGCATAAGTATAATTATCATGACTGAGTTTTTCATTTGATTTATTTAAGACTTGTACAAAATTTCAAGGTTCTTTGGATAAATTATAGTATGTTGTGTAAGTTCCTGAAAGTATCAGTTAACATAGTTGTATGTAAAATAATATGACAAATGGACTAGAGTAATATATATATATATATATAATATGATGGTTTTCTGGACTATTTATTATTATTATTATTATTATTATTATTATTATTATTATTATTATTATTACCTACCGTTGGATCTTTTCAAAAGCTAAAATTTAAAAATGCATGTATTGTTCATCAGTTCATTTTCCCTAAATAAGGATAGCTTTTGAAGCAATCCAAAAGTTAATAAATAAGATTTGATGCTAAAGCCATTAGATTGAATTAATATGAACTTGACTCGTATATATATATATACACGCTTTTTTATAATGGGATATGTTGTCCATCACTTGGTGGGAGACATCTCACTGTAGCATTCCTGTATGTATATTATATAAGGAGATTATGGGTGACAAAATGCCCATGGGTTTGAGTCTCCATACGGCCTTGCTCCTAACGGAGAATCCTAAATGAGGAATGGGGCAAAAAAATCAGGTTCAGCCTAGGGATGGTGATTGTGTATTCACCATTCTATACCTGACAGTATACATAATTAATTATTTATTCAATATATATTAATATAACTTTATATATATTTTAATTTTATTTAAATAATATATATAAAAATATAAATTAGTATATTTGGTCTCTATTATGTTATGTAATATATTTGTATAAGAAAATTTCATTTTATAATAATAAATTTGGTGCCAGCAACCCTCGATATCTTTTCTATCTAGATATCTTCATAATGGAGCTTAATTTGTGCTTCTTTTCTGTCAACTTGAAGAAAGTATGAAGAAATCTGTGCGCCACAAGTAGAAGAATTTTGCTTCATCACCGACAATACTTACTCAAGAGAAGAGGTATGCTCTTGGTCTTTGGCTACTTAATTGTTTTCTGTCATCTATAAATGCATTACTCCTCTTGATGTTGCATTTTGTTTTAAATTTTTTATAGTTTGAAGAAGGAAAAAAATATGAACATTTTACATTAGGGATGACGATGCTATTACATGATTACTTTATGAATTATAAGGTGGTATCAATCTTGAGGCAAGCCTCAAGGTCTGAGTAATATAACAAATTTCACTTTCAAAGTCAAAGCAAGACTAGGTCCTCATGAAGTTAAAACTTGTTCATGTTGCAGAAATTAATTCTGTTCGCATGTCATTCCCAAGGAATGCAATATTCCTTCTTCCATTAGTTATAATTCTAATTTTATGAAGTTTACTGACTGAATCAAGGTACTGGAAATGGAGAGTGGAGTTTTAAATTTCTTGCACTTTCAGTTATCGGTTCCAACCACAAAAACATTTCTAAGGTAATATATTTACGATATCCTTTAAACCATTGTCAACAAAATGCTTATCTAAACTACATTCCTTAATTGACATTTGGTGTTACAGGAGATTCATTCAAGCTGCACAAGCTTTTTATAAGGTATACCATATAGCATTTGTTTTTTCTGGTTTAACCTGTAGGAATTGATTCGGTATACAAGAAAACTTAATTACCACTTGGGATATCGTTATACAGGCTCCTTGTGTGGAATTGGAGTTCTTGGCAAATTATTTAGCAGAGCTGACTCTTATTGAATACAGCTTCCTAAGATTCCTACCTTCACTAATAGCTGCCTCTGCTGTATTCCTTGCCAGATGGACACTCAGTCAGTCAGACCACCCATGGGTCTGCTAATTGTGCCTTTCTAGTTCCTTTTGAATTTTTCTCCATTCTGTTTAGAAGAACAATTTTCTGAAACATTTTCATGTGTGCTTGCAGAATTCTACTTTAGAGCACTATACCAGTTACAAGGCATCAGAACTAAAAACTACAGTGGTTGCACTGGAAGATCTGCAACTGAATACAAATGGCTGCGCCCTTAATGCTATACGCGATAAGTATAAACAACAAAAGGTTTTTCTTAGTTTTTTTCCACTATTTTTACTTGCAAGTTTTATTTTGTTACAATAGGAGTGTACCCTTTAACCCTTAGGGTTCGTTTGTTGAACGAGATTAGATTGGTTGGACTTGACTATTTTATGTATAATCTAATTTGATCGGACAAGATTTAAAATATTCCAATCCAATCTAATCTAGTCCAATGTAACAAACATGCTCTTATAGAAAATGTTATGGTCCATTACATTATTGTTTATGTCAAATTAAGTGAACCAACAAAATGACACAGCTAAAGATTAGCATCATTCTGATCCTTTTTCTTTTTTTTTTAATACTGACAGTTCAAATGTGTAGCGACTTTGACCTCAATGCAACCGGTTGGATCACTTTTCTAAAGACCAAAAGTAACCAATTCTGTAAGAGGTTAATAAAGAAAGAACAGGCTCTCTTCAGTCCAGTACTTATATCTCATCTCCAGTTAGGAAAAGTTTTACCTGTTAATTCTAACTTAATTGTCTGTTTGTTATTTGTTGTATGCAATATCGGTTCTGGTGCTTCCGGAACTTCCTCTGTAACCTAATTATTTTAGAGCATGACACATTAAAGACAGTTTATATGCCTTGAGTCAGAATAATTTCTTATAGCAGCTAGGATTATGTGGGCGGGTTCTGAGTTTGCAACAGGAATGTTGCTGCTTGAAGATTATTTTTGTATCCATTCTATTAACATAGGAAAGAAAAAATGAAAAGAAGAAAAAAAATGAAAAAATAAGTTTAAGTCTTTCATGTCTAATGTTTTTATTTATTTTTTATTTATATATCAAGATACCAGCAAAGTTGCAAACTAATTGTTCTTTATAGAAAACTCACTTATAGATAGTTCCAAATACTTATAGAGAGCACCACTTGTCACTTGTCATTTGACCAAAAAATAAAATATAAAAATTGATTTCTCCTTTTTTTTTTGTTTTTTGTTTTTAAACTTTTTTTTTTTTAATATTCTTGTTCATTTTTCATTAAACATGAAAATCTACAATCAATATAAAAATATATATTGGTTAACCCATAAAGCCAAAATCTAAAAAAATTTAATATTGAATGTTGTTTTCATCTTGAATGAAATATTAATAAAAACGTTAAAGCAAAAATGAATAAATACAAATAAAATAGAGCAGAGACATTTTTTTTTAGGTTAAATGACAAGTATTAAAAGCTTTCTATATCAAAACTATATGTTTTATGCAATTCGAAATTTTCATGCATGGACAATTGTTCAAACTAATTGGTTATATATATATATATGCAATCCAAAATTGTTGCAGCTGGGTTCTTCTTATTAAATAACATTTTCAATCCAATCCTTTTTAAAAAGTTGTAGTGTAGCCTAGCTCTCCAATGGAATATCAATTGAATGACAAAAGTAGAATATTTGTACTTTGTGCATTATAGCTTGGATAACCAAAGCAAACTGCAACCATTCACGTGAGTGAGAAATAATTTGAGTTTTTTTTTTTTTTTTTTTTTTTTTTTTTTTTTTTTTTTTTTTTTTTTNTTTTTTTTTTTTTCACATCTATTACAATTGTTATTTAAGCACCAGCGGACATTCAGACGAGAAGAAACCTGCAAACTGTGGACTATATTATATATTTGAAGGTTAATCATATGGAAATCCAAATGACTAAGTTATGGTAAGATAGTTTTTCAAAGGACGTTGTTAGTCTTCCAAGCGTTGATTCTGAGAAGGAGTTTGTTTGAGTTGAAAGTAAAGTACGGATATTCAAGCCTTCGGAGTATCCGGGTGTTAGAAGAGTCAATGAGATTTTCGAAGGAGCAATAAAGTATCGGACACTTGAGATTGTCATTAAGAGAGTACATTGAGCACATCCAATAGACTTTTGAGCCATAAAGTTCGAGACATTAAAGTCGAGTGTCAAAGAGGGACTTCAAGCATTCTAACACGTGTTTAAGGAGTCCAAACGTTAATCATAATTATTCTGAGTATGAGTAATTCTATAGCAATTATGGGTATTAATTAACCATGATATCAAAACCAAGAGCATTTACGAGGCAGTTACAAGCAAGAGTATATAAATGGTGGAAGACGCTAAGAGGTAAGGGGACGAAAAAAGAAATTATTATTCTTGAATCATATTATTATATCTCTGTAAACTGACTTGAGCGTTGGATTGCCTTTGGCATGTACTACACCGGTATTATAACTTTTTATTCATTTTTAGGCAGATTGAAGCTGAATTGGGTAATGGCGAAATGTTGCAATCACAAAGATCATGGTGATGAGAATATTTTGTCTGCCAAAATTGATCATCCAATCGTCATGCTTTCAACGGAAGATGAAGCAGTTAAGAATGCAGTAGAAGATGATGTCCATACAAATGATTCTTCCTCATTTGACATTATTTGACATGGGAAACATCTTGATAAGTCGGTGACTAAACTCGTACCAGATGGGGTATGACATTTATTGGTTATGGGATTTGCAATTACATTGTTGTGGTAAAGTCTTTTTCATTTGTATCTCTATCATGTTTTACTATGTAGGGTAACAATGCGGTCGATGTTAGTTAATATGTTAAGCATGATGTTCGTACTATGGCCGAACATAGTCCAATTCAATTATGAATGGTTGAGGTAAAGAAAACAAGTCATTAAGGACATTCACCATGGCACGAATAATGATTAAAGTTGTTGGCTTTTTGGTGCTTGGACCAAGAATCTGTCAAAGATAAGTGTTAGTTTCTCTTTGATCTTTAGCTTGATGGTCTTACTTTAGTGTATGTAGAAATTTGATATTGTTTTTCTTAAGGAAGAACAAGAGAGAAACATAGATATTTTGAGCATTTTGGGTTATAACTGAGAGAGGGAGAAAGAGATGGAGAAGGAAAACTTCAACATTCAAGAAAAAATATTCAGACTAATTTTTCATTCATCTTTTCATTGTAATTATAGAGAAATTATATTGCATTAAACTATAACGAAATTTGTTTTGAAATCCATATTTGAATTTCATATGAATAAGATTAATCTATATGTTTGACAGTGAAATTTTTCTAGGGTTGTTGTAAACAACTATAGTTGTCTAAAATAGAAAAATATGTTTGATCTTATCCAAATCTTATTCTCAAAATATTGCTTTTTGAGCTCTCCACAACTGCACACCTCTACTTTATCCAAAAAAGTAAAGGTAGCTATCTGGTTTTGTGCGTTGAGCCTCAGTTTCCTCTTTGATGATTGTCTTGATGAAACCATTTGAACAGACATAGTATTCTCGAACATGGATGAGTATGAGCATAAGACTTGTGCTTAGCTCAGTGTGGCTGAGTGAAAGAGTTAGCAATTCTTCAGAGTTTGTCATCATCGGAAATCTTCGTGCTTGTCTTGGATTTTTGGGCATTTGCTCGCATATGCAGTAGAGCTTGTCTCGAACATTTGATTTTCTTGGACTCTTTATTTGTCTCAGACTCTTTACTTTCCTAGGGCTCTTTGCTTGTCTTAGAATTATTGCTGTCGGACAAAGTTGTCTCGAACATAACAAAGGCTAGTCTAAGATATTTTGAAGGAAATACTTATTGACTTGGCTTAAGATATTACCCTAAGACAAAATGCCTAGGATAATTATCATATTTGGACATTTTATCCTCAGACGTTAAACTTTAGACTTCATCTTCAGCTATCTTACTCTCGGATATTTCAGTCTATTATCCTCAAACACTTTGACATCAACCATTTACACTCAGACATTTCAGCCTCGGACATTTGCTCAGCCTTTCTTGTCTCAGACATTTTTGTCTCAGCCTTCTGACATGCTTAATTTTTTTTTGTGGCAAAATTGCCATCTTTCAACACAAAAATATGGCTAACGGAGATGTGAAATTAATGTAGTATATCTTTGTTCTTAGTATTGATGAAAGGTACTTTTAATCTTTAATGACTCCAACCTTTTTTTATTACTTAGGCTTGGTTGGTTGATGAATAACACTGATTTTTTATTTATTATTTGTTTTTTTGTTGGTGAGATAATTTTGAAACCAAGACGATCTATTATACTCAATGGCATATTTGTAGGAAAGTTAGCAACGAATGCTATAAAACTATATGATTAAAATACGCTATTGAATCATCATCGTCATATAAAAATATATTATTTTAGTATGCAAATTGAAATTTGATTTTCTAGATTGTTGTAGGGCTTTCATATATACTCTACAGATCAGCTACCAACCAATGGATCTACGATCTGTCTCCGAATCTACTATCTTCCACCCGAATTGCTACACAACACTTGTTAAATCTTTTGGACTATTCTCAAGGTGGAACACGAGTTTGTGGGAACTACTATATCTCTTCGAATTAATACAGAATATTATTTCTCTTTGAATCTTTCTAATTCTTTCTTAATAATAATAGGAAAACTAAAGTCTTTCCTTTTCTTCTTAAACTCATATAGATAGGAACCCAAATCCTATGAAAAATTGTATTTAATATCTTTTAGTTAATTGAAATAGGGTGTGGGAGCCCCACAATTTAATTATAAAAAAAGTATGAAAAAAGTCAGGATAAGAAAACACAAAACATCACAAAAGGACAAACAAAACTAAAAATAAAATTAAAGCATATAAGAAGTCCTAGTAATAGGTTTATTCTCATGGATTTTAATATCTTTTAATTAAAATTAGATAACAATTACAAAACTAATATTTAATCTTTTAATTAAAATTAAATAACAATTATAAAAATTGATATTTAATATCTTTTAATAAAAATTAAATAACGATTACAAAATTTAAATTAAATTTAAATCAGAGATCTCATCGTAGCTAATAATCTCAAATGAGGCCCAATAGCATAACTCTAACAATCTCTCATTTTTTTTTTTTGAGTATACAAGAGTGTAATCTTAAGTTCATGTAACTCAATTTTGTATTTTATATTCTCATAGCTGAGACGTGAGTTGTACAATATATCATGAGCTAGCCTGGGAATCCAACAACTATTATTAATTAAGGCTTTTTATAACTGCCAATCAATTATTTAATCTTGTGCTACTCCACTAAAAGTCCAAAGTTGAACTCCAAATTGAATAATATTAATCAATATTCAATCATCTCTTTGTAAAATATCAATAATCAATTGAGAATATTTTATGTCAATCAATTAATTATTTATTCTCTTACTTATTAATTTCTCTAATGGATCAAGTGACTTCATTAGATCCAAAAACTAAAACATATTAAAAGGATATTTCATACAAATTCCATATTGTTTGGCTCTGTTTGACATAGCTTTTGCTTTTGTTTCTTTTCTATTTTTTTAAAGTGCTTCTTGGATAAGCTACTCTTAACTGAGTTTCGTTAAAAGGGCTTCAAGAGGCCATAAACACTTTCAAAAAACTATCCAAACACTTCTAGAAGTAGTTTTTGAGCTCTAAAAATTACTTTTGACTTCCTAAACTTCATGTCAAACAGGGCCTTTATGTCATAAATGCTGGTATTAAACAATCACATTTCCAAATCATCAAAATATTGGCAACAAATATAGACCTTACTTATTGATAACTTAAAGAACAATAATCATTTAAATACATATTTATAATAAACTTAGGATTAAGAGAAATATAATAATCAAATATACCTTGAGAGTTAATTATTTTTACAAAAATTAATTTTAATTAAATCTCACTTTGATCTTTATCAATGCAAACATAATATGCTCCAATATTTTATAATAACCAAGATAGATTATTTCATAAAAAATGTAGTCTAAATAAAGCGTCCAACTTTTTTTAACAACTGCTATCATTATTAATTAATTATGAGAGTCTGTAATCATATCTTCTATGGATGTATCCATATCATCATGTACTACATAGTTAATTTGAACCTTATTTGTTAAATATTAGTGTGCATAAATTTTTGGAAAAATACCTCAAAGTATTTTATTGAACTCAGAAAATGTTTATTTGCCTTGTTACAAAAACATAAATAAAACTAACTCCCAACCTGGGACCCTCATTAGACCCATACTACCATCATGCTTCTGGAATACTCGCTCATGTAGAGTTTTACAAAAATGGTCTACAAATTTTTTCTCAAATGCTATTTTAGAAACCACTATATATCATCTCTTGATGAAATCATAGATTAAGTGATACTTTCTTAGTATGTGTTTTTGCCTCTTATGGTACCTATGTTTTTTAGATTGTGCTAAGGCCCCGCTGTTATCACAGTAAAAGGTAATGGGTCGTTTTGCACTAGGTATCACTTGAAGATCCATAAGAAACTTCTTAAGCCATACAACTTCCTTTGCAGCTTCGAATGTAAGTGGAGTTAGCGACACATGTTTGTTTAATGCTCCTCGAACAAATGGCTCATCCATTCATGGTAAACATATAATCCGACATTGATTTACTAGAGTTAATATCCTTTGGAAGTCTGAGTTTGGGAAACTTTTGTGTATTTAATTAAGACTTTATAGAAGTCTTTTAAAATTTGAAGGTATTCAAAAAGTCATTAACTTTATAAGATTTAAAAAAAAATATAGATTTTAATGGATTTCATTGGATTTTAAAAGGAATTTTGTGAATAAAAATGTCTAACTGAAATCCCACATATTTTTTTTTTATGGATTTCATTGGATTCTTATGAATTCTATACAAAATCTATAGAATTTTATAAAAATCTATGAAATCTTTTAAAATCAACAACTCTATTTAAATCCATTAAACTCTGAATTGAATACACTCTCATTATATGGGACCATTTTTAAAAGTTCAGCACATTAAAATACCACATAGCCTATTTATTATTTAATTTAAATTTAAAAACCGACATTACTCTCTCTTATGTTATTTCCCACCTCTTGGCTCTATTTTTTCATTCTCTTTTTCTTTCTTTTTCTTTTTTAACTTTTTTTGTATCTCCAACTTCCTCACTTGAAATCAATAATGTTCTACATAAAAGTAAAAGCATACAAGCATGACTCAACAATGGTGGGAAAAAAAATTAAATAGAAACAACAGTTTTAATATATAAGAACCATCTTAAGAAAATTTATAATTAAATGATTATTTTAACTTATTTTTTATAATCGTATACAAATGAAAATCCAAAGCCAAAAAGTTAATAGGTATGTCATGAAAATTAATTGTGTATTAAATACACTAGGTTCAACAATGATTTTAAAGAAGCTCGGTAATGCAGAATTATATTTAATTGGCAAGTAGGTCGATATTCTCAGGGCGGGTTGATGACATTTGTCTAATTCACTCAGCAAAATTTTTAATATTTTACAAACTCTTCAAAACCAATTTCTTTTTGAATTTCTGCCATGGAAGCTTCTGTGAGAACCTCTTCAACAAAACCCCACCACCTTTTGTTATATTCAACCTTAGAATTCAAAGACCTTGCGGAAAACCAAAGTAACTAAATAAAGAAGAAAAGCGGCTGAAAAAAAAATATAACTTAAATCTTTAAGCTTTGGAATTTTTCACTTTTGCCAACTGATACTTTTATTTTCAAGCGAAGAATATAAAGATAAAAAAAAATTAGAAAGGAGTATAAGTGAAAAGGTGCAGCTGTGAGAAAGTTGTAACTTGCGGAATAAGGAATTGAAGAACAAAATTATGAGAAAGATAGAAAAATTGAAAAAAAAAAAAAAACTTTGCATATTGATTATGTAATCTATAATTGTACAAGAGGAGTCTCAAACCTTGTATTTATACATACTAGAAGTTTGAGACACATGTGATAACACGTATTGCATGTGAGCTGTTAATCAAACATCTCTATAACAACCTAGCTAATAGAATGATAGATGTGTAACTAATTAAAGCTGACGTATGTCAGCCACTTGTTCTTCAGTAGGAACATATTGAATTTCCATTATCTTTGTAAGCACCTTATCTCTAACATAATGTATGTCAACCTCCACATGCTTAGTTCTAGCATGTAGTACTAGATTATAAGCTAGAGCCACTGCACCTAAGTTATCATACCAAACTATTGGAGAGAGAAATCTTAGACCAAGTACAGTTGTCAATTGTAACAACCAACTCATTTCTGTAGTAATATTTGCTAAGGCCCTATATTCAGCTTTTGTGCTACTTCGAGCAACCATAGACTGCTTTTTACTACTCCAAGAAACCAAATTTGGACCTAGAAATATGCAATATCCACTACATGATCTTTTATCATCAGGATTGCATGCCCAATCATTGTCTGCAAATCCATGAAATATAAGCCTCTCAACTCCAAATTTCTTCAACAACACACTATACTCTATTGTTCCTCTCAAATATCTAATAAGCCTTTTGCAAGCTTCCCAATGCTCAGTTGTTGGTGAATGAACAAATTGACACAATTTGTTGACTGCAAATGTCATATCTGGCCTAGTAATGGTCATATACTTTAAAGCACCTACTACACTTCTGTATTGTTCTGGCTGCTTAAAAGGATCTCCATCATGAATTGAAAGCTGTCTTCCAGTGATCATATGTGTTGAATAAGCTTTGGCTTCACGCATCTGTGTTTTGATTAGAAGATCATTTGTGTATTCCTTTGAGATAACTTGATTCCTTGACTTGTTCTTTCAACTTCAAGCCCTAGGAAGTAACTGAGACTTCCCAAATCTTTTAAAGAGAAATCACTATTCAGGCCAACTATGAGATCATCAATAAACTCTACATTGGAACCAGTTACAATTAAGTCATCCACATACACTAGAACAAAATAGTGAATTTTGTATTTGTTATACATAAACAAAGAACTATCAGCTACTGACCCAACAAATCCTCTTTGAAGTAAACTGCCTTTAATTTTGTCAAACCAAGCTCTAAGTGCTTGTTTCACGCCATAAATTGCCTTTTTGAGCTTACATACATATGTAGGATTGGATTTGCTTATGTAACCTTTTGGCTGCTTCATATACATTATTTCTTGTGAAGTCCCATTGAGAAAAGCATTATTGAAATCCAATTGCCTGACTGGCCAATTGAAAGTTACAGCCACTGTAAGAATCACCCTTATTGTTGAAGATTTAACAACTGGACTAAATATTTCAAGGTATTCAAAGCTTGGTTTCTTATTAAACTCGTTTGCTACTAACTTTGCCTTGTATCTTTCACTATTGTCATCTGCCTTGTATTTTATTTTATACACCCACTTATTCCCTACAATATTCATAAATGGAGTGTAAGGAACTAAGGACTAGGTACCTGTATCAACCAATGCATTATACTCTTTGTCCATTGCTTTTTTCCATTTTGAATGCTGCAATGCAAGGCTTACTGTTTTAGGTTTAGAGACAAAGGCAGTGCCTAAGTCTAGAGGTAAGACTTGTTGAGCTTTAACATTAGCAGTCTTTGTGGTTTTAGATTGATAAGCTTTTGGTTTCAAAATACCATTCTTAGACCTTGTAATCATAGAATGAGAATTATGTGAAATTGGTAGATCAACATCCAGCTAAAAACCCTGATCATTGCCTTCCACTTCAGTGGATCTGTTTTCAGTTGATATGAAACCGTGATCAACAAGTGAACCAGTGACTTTTGAAATGTTAGCATTTGAGTTTCCATGGTTGGTTTCAGCAGCTATATTATGACCAATCAAACTTGTTGGTGCAGACAAAACAATTAAATCCTCATCTCTTGACAAATTAGACAAATGAGTCTTGTTTTTAGCAGAAATAATAATGTAATCAACAAGTGGACTAGTAATATTTGAATTTTCAGCACCTCTGTGTCCAGAACTAGTTTCGGCAGCTATATTATGACCAACTAAACTTGTTGGTTCAGACAAAATAGCCAAATCCTCATTTCATGGCAAATTTAACAAAGGAGTACTTAAGTTGTCCATACTCAATTTGGTATATTCTAGAACTGCATTTTGTCTCACTTTTGTTTGAGCAGGTTTATTAATCACACTATCTACTTGTGTATCTAAAAATACTTTTGTTACAGTAGAAATTATAGGTAAAGGTAAAGGATTAGTAGTTTCACCAATCTTAGACTTGTTACACAATGAGTGTAAGCTAGTAGAGAAAGGAAATTCATTCTCATTGAAATCAACATTATTTGAGATATAGATCTTGCCTGAGTTATGCAGATATTTGTAGCCTTTGTAACCTTCTGCATATCCAATGAAAATGCACTTTTCTGAGTGAAATTGAACTTTTGTAGTATGAAATGGCCTTAAATATGGAAAACAAGCACAACCAAACACCCTTAATCTGTCATACTTTAGAATTCTGTTATAAAGCTTCAGAAATGGACTTTGAAAGTTCAAAATTACTAATGGTAGCCTGTTGATGACATGTGTTGCTGCCTCAAAAGCTTCCCACCAAAATGCAAGTGTCATGTTGGCTTATGCTAACATACTCAGTCCAGTTTCCACAATACTTCTATGTTTCCTTTATGCCCTTCCATTTTGGTTATGAGTATAAGGACATGAATGTCTAATAACAATGCCATGTTGCTTCAAATAAGGTACAAAGCTTTCGTACTCACCACCTCAGTTAGACTGTACTGCCTTCAGTTTGAAACTAAGCTGCTTTTCAACTAAAGTTTGAAAGAAAATGAAACTTTGTAATGCCTCAGACTTAGTTTTCAAATGATACATCCAAGTATGTCTAGTAAAGTCATCCACAAATTTTATGGAGTATATGTATCCTTCTTTAGAAACTGTAGGAGAAGAACCCCACAAGTCTATATGCACGAGTTCTAAAGGTAATGTAGTTTTGGCTTCAACTTTTGGAAAGTGATTCCAATGTTGTTTTCCATGTTTGCAAGCATCATAAAAAGACAAACCTGAATCAATATCATTTGCTTTAATACTCAATTTGGATTTACACAAACTCAGTACTTTCTTCATTACAGGTAAGGCACAATGCCCTAATCTTCTATGTAGCATATCAACAGACACATTACTAGCTGACTTATGTACATACAAAACTTGAGAACAAGAATTAGATTGTTTAGGTACTACTTCAAGTTTGTTATTTGGAAAAATAGTAGTAGTGGATGATGGCTTCTGTTGATTAGACTGATGTTCATCCTCCACAATTATTGAATCATTTGTTGAACTGCTTGTTGTAGATGAGTGCACTAGTCTTGAACAGTAAGAAATTGACACTTCAAGCTTGTAGAGACATTCCTGAAGAGTGCTTTTAAGTATTGGAACTCCCAGCTACTTATGCTTAACAATACATGAGTTAGTGTGAAATTCAACATTCACATTGTTATCTTGTGTAAGCTTTGATATACTAAGCAAGTTCTTTGCAATAGTAAGAACAACTAGTTTATCTTTAAGCATAATCAAATTTTCAAAATAACCTTTAATTTTTGTATTACCAATTCCAGTAATTTTAATGCATAGTCCATTACCTACCAAAAGTTCTCCCTTTCCATTGTAATCAACATGCTGAAGCAAATGAAAGTTGTCTGAAACAACATGATTTGTTGCTCCACTATCCAAGTACTAGCTTGGATCACCAACAGGTATTGGAGTTATGAAATTGGTAGCTATGGCAGTGGGGTTTAATGACTTGCCTGTGAAGTTTGTAAAAAAATGATTTGGAGCAGTCAAGGCATTGAACTGAGGATTACCATTTGTTGAAAAGTGATTTACAAAGTTTGGAAAGCTTGTAAGCATAGCCTGATAGGGAAAGCTTGCACTTTGAGGAAACTGACATCCACTTGTATTGATAATAGCTTGGCCACCAGAATGTCCGATATAGTTCATATGTGATGGCTGAATTCTAACAAATCTAAAATATTGTAGCAAGTTGCTAACATGCAAAATAGAAGAGTTGAGTTCAGATTGTGACACAGGGTTAACAAGATTTCTAAGCCTGAATTAACACATATCAGCTGTATGACCAAGCTTCTTGCATATTTGACATTGTGGCCTGCCAGGTTTGCTTCTTCCTTTGAATTTGTGTCTTGTTTTATCAAAACCTCCACTATTGTCAAATTGACTAACAAAAGGCTCTTTTGATTCAGTTCTTTGCTCCATAAATAACTTTTGATTTGACACACTTGCACTGTAAGCACTTTTTGAACTATGATTTGATGTGCCTGAACTCATGTTATCACTTTTTGAATTTTCATAATTTTCTCCTCAAGTGTCATCATCTAATTCAGAGAGTTGACACTTGATTTTGTACTTACTAAGTTAACAAAATTAGTGAATCGTGTACCAAGATCAACAATAACAATGGTGTTCAAAATTTCAAGCCTACTTTCATTGTAAAGTAAAAGCTGCTTTACCTTCTAAAGACTTGGCAGAGTTGGTCTTGTGAGTAAATTCACCACCACCATCTCAAATTCAGAGCCGAGTCCACCAAGAACACAAGAAACAAGATCATCTTCAGTGATGAATCCACCCCTACTATTAACCGATCTGCCAGAGTCTTCATCTTTAAGAAGTAATCAGTAACTTTTAGGGCTCTTTTTTTTGTACTTTGCAGTTGAACTCTCATCTGAATTTGATTCATCTTTGATTTTAATGCAAAGTTTAATTCCCACACCTTCCAGACTTTCCGTGATGACTTTAATCCAATCACAAGAGTTGCAATTGATCTTGAAATTGCAGTAACAAGCCAACCGATGAATAATTGATCTTGCAAAATTCATATTTGCTGCTCAGTAGTGAAATTTTTAAGAACTTCACTATCACTATCAACATCACACTGTAATGTGAGAATTGTCTCCATGAATTGTGGTTCATCTTTCAATATAAACTTGTCTAATTTGTTACCAATCAACAAAGCTAAGATATGTGTTTTCCAGATTAGGTAATTTCTAAGATTCAAAGGTTGAATTGAGCTAGAAAACGGTGAAATTGTAATCAAGATATTGCTTACCAAGTTTGTTGTTGATCGAGACTCTGTAAGATCAACATTAGATAAGATTCGAGCTTGAAGATCACTCATTTCTATGTTTTCCATCGCTACAGCTATTGAAGCTCTGATACTATGAGGAAGTTGTAACTTGCAGATAAGGAATCAAAGAACATAAATATCAGGGGAAAAAAAAAACTAACTTTATATATTGATTATGTAATCTGTAATTGTACAAAAGAAGTTTTAGACTTTGTATTTATACATACTACAAGCTTGAGATACATGTGCTTGAGATACATGTGATAACACGTATTGCATTTGAGCTGTTAATCAAACAGTTCTATAACCACCTAACTAACAGAATGATAGCTGTGTAACTAATTAAAGCTAACGAGGCAAAACTTATTAAAGCTCTTTATGATTTAAATCTCACATACTGAATAGAAAAAATAGAGTAATGTCATATTTTTATGTATGAAAAAAAAATATGAAAAAGTGACAATTTAATGTGGAGGTAGTTTTTTATTAGTGTGTTGCACATAATAAATAGATCAGATAGCAACTTAATGTGCTGGCAGCTTTTTGTTGTGGATTGCACCAGCTGGTTTTTTAGAAGTGGTCTCCCATATAAGTTTTTCTAGGTAGGAAAAAATAGAGATTAAGAAGCAATTTTAATTTTCTCTATTTTTTAACCGGTTTTGGATTTGAATTTTTTTTAACCGGTTATCCTTCTCTATTGCAGAAATTCTCCCAAATACTGGAGTAGACTAGATGAAAAGATTTTAAGAATGTTACATCGAATAGAATTTAAAAAAATATTATTTTATTATAAACAATATTATAATATTTATTAATAATAAAATAATATTTTTAAATTTTTTATTGCAGAATATAACACTTTATAAAATTTTATTTTATAATTCTCTCGATAGGTAGTGAAATATTCGATTTTATTTATTTATTTATTTATTTTTCTTTTCCAAAGAATAAATTGATTTCTGATATTTTTTACACAGTTTCACTTGTTTTTTTTGTTGGGTTTGTTTTTTATGGAACTTGTGATGTTGAAGATATAGTTCATCCACTGGACCATGTAACCTTGTTAGACTCATTGGTATACCCTCACTCATCCTAAATTGTAAACCTGTGAAAATCAAAAACATCAAAATATAATAAACCATTAAAAAAAAAAAGTGCGATATAAAAGACGAGAATAGCAAGAGAAGAAAACTCATTCCTGCAATCCCTCTGCAAAGATCAACGGCGCAACCTCTGCAAATATTTTGAACGGCCTCTTGTCTTGCGGCCTCCCATCTCACCTCGACAACAGGTATCTAAGCTTCTCGCTCAGATATTTTTCGGCGTCTCTGTCAATCTTTTCTATTTTTTTTTCTTTTTAATTCCTCAGAGTTTTGAAATTTTAACCAGCACTCTTATAAACGATGTATGTGAGTTATACAAATTTAATAACAGTGCAAGAAAATAATGATTTTTTTGAAATTTAAAGGGAAATTTATGATATTTTTGAATTTCGGACGTTTTCTAGGATCAAAAGGAAGCGGCCACCGCGTTTTAGTACTAAAACACTATCATGGAAAGTGACTGGCAACACAAGTCACTGTTTTTTATCCTATTCTTATGTTTTTCGTTTTTGCTCAATATGCAGTGCTGATACACGATGGTTTATGTGCGCTTTTAGATTTTATTTTATTTTAAAGTAATTTAACTAATTATATTGGATTATAATGATCTATTGTATGTCTAGTCCAAGCAAGCTTCAAATTAGGTCCAATTTGATTAGATTAGATTTAAAATAGTTCATGCCCTAATATTAATATTTGGATGCTGCTTCCTTTTACAATCAGACATCTTATGGTTTTTACAATTTTGTTTGAGAATAATAATTGGGTATTGTTGACTTAGAGGGTTTAAGAAAGAAAACCCCATATCGTATTCATTTTTTATTTTTCTTTTATGCTTTCCTTATAGTGAGTTTTTGTCATGGTGATTTTGGATGTTTTCTGTGTGTTTTTTATGTGGGTGTTAGTATTTTCTTTTTAATTCTGTTGTTGGATATGGTTTTATATTTATTTATTTATTTACTTTTGAGACAAACAGCTCGGGATATCATGCTTTTTTATTCTCCAATTTAATTTTAACGGAATTCCATCATAATGATTTTATATCTTAGGGAGATTTGTTTAATATAGGCATAATCCAGAGGATTTCGGTGTTCCATTTTTTATTTTCCAATTACAAAATATATTTATGTCTGTTTTGATTAAGAATTATGTACACACATGATTGTAGATGAAAGAAAAAGAAATATCCCATAAATATTCCAAAAGAGGGATGAAAAGGAAGAGAGAAGAGAAATCGAAAACAGAGTTGAAAAAGGAGCTGAAGAGCAGAGAAGATGATGTTACTCAAAAACCCATTTTGTCTTCTGAGCCAAATGTTAAGGCTGGAGCAGTATTTATTCTAGAGAATGCTTCTTTGACAAAGGGGTATGTTAGAAAGGTATAGATTATGTTAGACTTTATTATTTTATGTAATGATTGTTTTTTATTATTTATTTTCCTCAATTTTTATTGCTGTTATATTTCAGAGGTGGAAAATTTTGGATTCAAAGGAAGATGCTTGTTTCCTACTCAAACAAAAGAAGGATTTGAACGATTTTTGTCCTGGCATTGTCTTTGAGGTTTGTTATGAATAAGTAAATGCATTTTAAGGAAGTTTTAGTTCTTTGGTCAAGCTTATCCATTAATATATTGTTTATGTTGCAAAGATTTTAAATAGAATAGTCTAATACCCAACTCAAAAAACTCACATTTTTGAAGTTACCGAGTTAAATTATAAGTGCTAGCTATCTAAAGATGTATATTATATGCTTACTTCATTCTTTGTTATTATGTTTTATTATATTTTACAATTTATGGATCATGTAATTGCGTTGGCATCAATCAGGCTCTTCGTGCGATTTTCGATAGCAAACTCAATAAAGCTGGTATGGTAGGAGCTGTTTATGTTAAAACTAATGAGGGAGTAGTGATTGAATTTAAACCAAATGTACGGATACCAAGATCGTTTAAACGGTTTTGTGGAGTCATGTGTAAGTGGAACTGAACACTCTTCCACATTTGTTCTGATATAATATCTGTATCATTCTTTCCAAAGCAACTTATTATTATTATTATTATTATTATTATTTTTTGGTTTTTAACTTTTTCCAATTTATGAAGTGGATTTGCTACAAAAGAAATGCATACGTACAGAAGATACGAAAGAAGTACTTATACGTGTCACCGAGGGACCACTAACTCGACATTTACCTGTCAACTCACATGTAGTAGGTGAGTGAGTATTAGACATTTTTTGAATAATTCTAGAGTGGCCAAATTTATTAATCAAATTTTTTGTATCCAATGATCTGGCATTATTTCATTGGATTTACCTTCCATGATTGTAGAGCATTGTTAATTTGTCAACCATTAATAAACTAAATCATTAGATACCAAAAATTTGATTAATAAATTTGATACCTTTAGCATCGCTCTGCATCTTTTTAGCATTATTAGCTTTGTTGTCAACTATGAGTAATGTTTGCTTTACTGCGATTAAATAATGCAGGTCTCTCTCACAAGTCAGAAAAGTTGGTTGACCTAGACGACTATTTCTGTTCTGTTAGTGGTGATTTGAATCCTGTTTTTGTGGTATGTTTGAGATACTGAAATTCTGTTATTAATGTTTCAAATTAGTTCCCCCAAATTTATATTGAAATTTAAAATTATGAAAAATCTTGTTGTAAATGTTTTAGGAAGGCACAATGGTCCATGGTAACACCAATGCAGAGTATACAGATGATGTTCTATCAGGTAAGTTAAAGCTTGAATTTATATAGTTAAATGGTTGTTCATAGTACAAAGGAAAATAAATACAGCAAAATGTTAATAGATTTTTTCAACTATACAACAGCATTTTACTTCCTCCACTATTCACTAAAAAGAAAAAAGCTTTACTTACCTCGCCATTTGCTTTCATCGATGTCTCTGATTCTTTTGCCTCCCTTGCTTTTATTTGTGAAATATTATATTGGATTTTGGGAAGGTTCTAGGAGACTTAAGTATTGCAAGGTATAAACATTATGTTGAATTGAAAATTAAATAGAAAGTTGATTCTAAAAGTGTCTTCCAGTAAAAGTGTAAAATAAAAATTACACTCCTATGGATGAAAGATAAACCAAATTTATTGGTTTATGGAAAATATGAAAAGTTTGTCTAGAATATATGAAAAGCTTATCAGGAATTATAATTTGTAATAAATATTTCTAGGAATTATAAGTAGCATAGTTCATGTACTAGAATACCTATATATATGGATGTATTGTTTGTTTCATGGAGTGAAATTATAATAGAAGCTCTTTAGTAGCGCATACTCTCCTTCACACCACCATCTAAGCAATGTAAATATTATAGGGAAAGCAGAACTCATCTTTGTGTAAATGCTCAACTTAATTTGTTATTTGGTTGCAATGAGAGAACTTTGTTTGAATGCTCAACTTAATTTTTTTCAATATTTTTTTTCTGCAGTTTCGAGCTATCCATTGCGATCTTATGTTTGCACAGGAATAATTTGTGAAGCATTGGAGCATAAATGGAAGATCTTCTGAATATATATTATTATTAATTTTTTTTTCTTTTTTTGGTTATTGGGGTGGCGGGATTTGTCTCGGAATCTTTGTTCAAGGAAATATTTAATTATGCAATTTGTTAATTATTGTTTGGTAGTTGCCATTAATTCTCACACATCTAAAGTACTGACTTAAGTTAACACATAGAATTATATTTTTTCTTTTCTACTCTATTATATGTGTCTTTAAAAAAAGAATACTCTTTATCATATGTTTTTGCGTTCTCATAATTCACTGTACAGAATTTGACTACAAGCTTGTATGGAATTGACTGTAGAAAAATTGTTTTCTAAAATAGATTACGAAACAACAATGTAACTTAGAATAGCATCGTACATGTATTTTTAAATTTCCAAACATGGTTATGTTTTAAGAAGAAAAAAAAACCAAAAGACAATTATACACAATGAGGGATTAAAAGGGGCAAAATATTTCAGGGTGCGTACTAAAATAACAAAGTAATATGTGTTGAAAAGGGCAAGAAAGAAATCAAGGCAATTGCTAGTTCAGAAAACTCTGTTAATCCATTGCATGACCCTTCAAAAAATCTTTCTGAGGAAGCAATTAATATCCCCCACGGTAACTATAAGAGCATACAGGGTCAAAACAAAAGAATATCAGCCATTTTTCATACATCTATTCAAATTTCCCACTCCCCTACAAAGAGAAAAAAATAATACAAGCTTGGGATAGAGTCAGTTGGAATTTTTAACTTTTAACAAGCAATTGAAGTCGCTAAAGGAGTAACCAGAACAGCAGTATTTCCAGCTATTGGCTGAAGGCTGGCTACGTGCTCTAGTCGTTCCCATGCTTCCTTCCGCTTCTTGGTTGCTAAGTTTAGCTCCACTTCTTCCTCTTTATATTGAGTATGGCAGGACAGGAAAAGCTCATCATCCATCTCTGCAAACATCTTTCTGACATTTAGAGTTAAATTGAGAACTGCTTGATTCCAGTGGTTCTGGATATTCCTCTCTATAGCTGGTAAAATGATGGGCAAAATCACTTCCCGATGATGTCCAATTAAGTTGACGATATGGTCATTGTTCCACAAGAAAAGAGCCCTTTCAGCCACCTGAAACAATTAACAAAATCAGTTTGCCGTTATTTTCATGGCAATAAGCTTATGAGGAGTCAAAAGCATCTAAAGCAATTAAGGAAACCACAAATACTGTGAAAGAATACAGCTATTGTTATGAAAAGGAAAAATAAATATATACATAAATAACTTCTTGTAGGCATATGTATCCACAAATAATCAGGCCAAAAGTTATAAGAAATCTACTGTTTTTGGCAAATTGGAATAATCAACATGAAAAAGCTAACAAATTTGCCACCTAAGATCCGATGGCAGCAATTCTTGCTCAACCAGTAAATGACATCTAAGGACCTAAAAGAAAGAGAACATGATTATCAATATCATTATCTTTCCACACTCCAACACATGCAATAGTCATCAAACTGACCACATGAGCTTTCAATACAGAGTGAGAGGTTGTATTGTGTCCAAAAAATAAAGAAAAAGACCCAGCAACTTAAAGCAGAGTTCCTTCAAAAGTTGACACCAAAAATAGATAAAGAAACCTCAAAAAACTTTTTCTCCTAGGAAATCTTATACTCTTGACACATTTCAACCGACAGTTCTTATTTCCTAAAGCTCAGATGCGGCTGTACTATTTTCCAACAAACATTTATCACTACTAGGGAAAAAGAAAAAATATAAAAAAGGGTCAAGAAAAACGAACACCACACTCCACAACCTAAAGACCTATAAATTAGATGCTTTTGCATGTGTACAAAGGACAATTGAATCTCATAACATGGCTCTCCTTATATTGTACAACGAAGAAAAAGAAAGACAATGGCTCCCACTAGTATCAGGACTTGTGACTTGGAATCTTTATTTTACCAAGTGTTTGCTCCCCATCATGATAAGATTGAGCTGAAGATTTAAACATTGCTGTGTGATGCACCTTTTCGGCCACCTATAAAAGATTACTGCTCATCAAAGAATCCATTCCTACTTGAGCCCAATTCAGAAAACTTCCAATGACTAAAGTTAGGTGACCCATGTAAAGCATCATCAATTATAACCATCTTCAAATATCTCAAACCAGTTTTCCTACATATAAGGAAAAACTTAACAATCACTGTTCTATAACAGCGATATATAATCAAAAAGTCTAGATAATATGACCACGAACCATAGTGGCAACTTTCTGAGCCATTATTTGAGAGTCCAAATAAAAACTCCAGTATGGTGAAAATACACTACTTAACCCATTTATAATTTTTATCAGATGTCTCCAAAGTGATATAACATTACTCCATGCAAATGAAATTGCTAAAATTGAAACAACCTGTATACATAAAATCACTTATTATAACTAAATCTGATAACTTATGACCCAAAAATCAACATCTTATGCACTCTGTAAAGTTGTCAAAAAGAAAGGAATTATGCTTTAACACTAACTAGTTTCTTTCTCATAAGAAAGTGAGAACTGACCTATCTAAATGAAATCCAAAATTTTCTCTGTTGTTGTAGACTTTTGTTTTGTTTACACAAAGTTTCTGAACATTTAAAGATTGCCAATCCGCCTTACATACTAAAGAATTACAAAATTAAATCCCACAGATTATCGAAACGAAGTCTGTTTATTGAAATTTGAATAAATAATTGCCTGTTTGCATGTCTTCAACCATAGTATCTCAGTTATCATCAAACTAATGAATTACCAGCCATCATACATTACCCATTAGTCCATTGAGCTTGTAGCCTATTAAAATTGTACAAGGGCCATATTCTAAATCACAAACCTTTTTAATATAAGCACGCAAAATAAGAAAATTTCTTAACATGATAGAAATTGAGTAAGCAAAATGTAGCTAACAAGAAACAGAAAAACCTGTTTTGAAAGAGATCTAAACTAATTAAAAAATAAAGCATAATAGATCACCTCTTTTTTCGCAACAAGCAGAGTAACTAATTAAAGATCAAAGCAAATAAATTATTCTTGGGAAAATGAGGTGTCAATTTACAGCAATTTCTTAAACCATAAAAGAAACAAAAGGAAGAAAATAAGAAAAAAGTACCTGGAAATGTAAACTGTTAATGCAACATCCAATCCGCCAGAACAAAGGGACCATGACCTTTTGAAATTCCCCCATGCTAATTGCTTCCATAATCTCTTCTACCTCACCCAAGAACATCACCTCTTTCTGACTATTTGTTACTGGCCAGTACTTTAACAAACCCTTTATCACGATGCTTGCTAACTTTTGCTCCTTGTCTAAAAACTGCATAATACAGTATGACAATTGTTGAAAGTAGACCCCCAAAGATTTCGGTTTGTGCAGCGGAATCAAAACCCTCCACAAGAATATTTTGTGTTCCTCTTTCAAAGGTAACGCAAACCCACTAATTATACTCCCATATATTTCCAATAACTCAGCAATCCCATTATGTCTCTCGGTCTCAAACACAAACCGATAGATTATATTGTTTGTAGATTTCCTTATAAAAGGCCTATGAACCATAAATTTCCCATAAGCCCTGTGCAATATAGTCTTCAAACAGTCCCTCTCTCTAGGATCCTCGGAATCAAGCAAGTCGAGCAATCTCAAAATAAACGAATGGTCCATATACTTTTTTGCTGTCTTAGCATCTAGACACGGAGAAGTAACAAATTTAAGCAGCAATTCGTACACCAGTTGCAAATGTGGCCACGCAGGATCAAACAATGGCTCGTCATCATCGTTTTCGCCGTTTCCACCAGTCATATTAGACCGGTAATTAGGCGGAAAAACTCTAAACAGATTAACTGCACACATTCTACACATTGCAAGAATAGCATGCTCACTGAATTTCATCGACCCAGATGCCACAAAATCCACAAGTTCAAGCAAAGTCTGTCTTTTAACATCTTTCTCCGCAGAATTCTTAGTTGGGTCTGTGAAATCAAACGTGACACAACAAAGGCTCACCTTGCTCACAAACAGGTTCATCTTCTCCGCATTGCCCACGTCCTTGAATGGCACTAACGGCTCGATTCCGGCAACCATACTCGCCGGAAACACTGCCGACGAAGTGCGTTTGGCCGCATTGGATCGGCCGCCGGAAGCCCCATTCCCACCGTTGGATTTGGAAGTCCCTTGCCCAGAGCCAGAAGAGCCATTTCGGGAATTGGACCGGGGCGAGCCCGAACGAGGCGACTCAGGCCTGCCGGCCGAGTCGGATTTCAAGGACTTCCGTGGAAGTTTGCTGAGAAATTGCTTCAACATGACGAGAAAAAAAAAAATACCACCAAGTATCTATCAAGGACAAGGAGGGGTTTAGAGCAAAACCATAAGGGCTAATCCGGTAACTTCGAACATAAAAACCCTAAAACCGAGATCTCTACGTCACGGATCTGGGTTAAGATGCAGAACAAGGAGAAGAGCCAATGTTCGAGATCCACGAGTAAGAAAATCGATAAAGACAGCAAGCTCCGGCATTGAATTCGAAGACATCAAGGAAGAACAAAAAAAAAATCAGATCTTGACGATGCAAATATCATTCAATGCGGAAACCAAACCCGAATCCCATTACGGATTCTGAATCCCCTCGCATTGATTAAAACAAAAATGTAAATTTTAGATTTTTTATTTCGAAAATTAGGTCAGAAGCTCCCAGATTCCCGATATAATTTTAAAAGAAGCACATATATTCACAAATATATATATATATATATATATATATAGATTACGAAGAAAACTGAGAGTTGAGAAACAGAGAGAGAGAGAGAGAGAGAGACACGGACACAGACACAGAGATCTGTTTGGTTGGGTTAGAAGAATGGGTGTCCCAGCCCACAACCAGTGAGATGTTTGACGTTTAGATGGCGATCTCCATGAAAGGGGAATTACCGCCAACAAAGGTTTGGTTAAGTTAACCCCCTTTTCCTTTTTGGGTTTGGTTTTCGTCGGTTCGATGAGAAAATTATGGCATTATCTCGGAAAATGCAGGGTGCTTCCTTCTTAAGACAGCCCACCCACGCAGACAGGCTGATATCGTGTTTTAATATATAAAAAAAATTAAATAAAATATGTTAATTTTTAATTGGGATTATTTGACATACTTTGAAAGTTTTCTACATTTATCTTTCTTTTTTCTTTTTCTTTTTAAAAAAATTATTTTTTAAATCAATTTTTAATTTTTAATTGATTTTTATGAATTTAAAATGGTCAATAAAATTTATATGGTATTCATTCAATAATTAAATTTCAAAAAATAGTCCATTTGTATTGACTCAAAAAAATTTATATATATTTTTAATGGAATCAAGATTTTTTTTAAAATCCTTAAAAAAGTATATAAATGTATGAGGTGTTGAATTAGACTTTTTAAAATCTATAAAAGTTAAAAAAAGGTACTCAACGTATCAACAATTTTAAATTTTTTAAAACATCAATGTTACAGACTTTTCAGTTAAACGTAGAATTTTTTTACTCCACTAATACGAAAGTAATAGATTAGTTAATAAAAAAATCAACTAAATATTAATATATTATTAGTATTTTAATAAATGTAGTATTATTGTTATTTTAAAGAGCTAATCCATAAAAAAAAGCTTCCAACCACTCTTTATTTTGATTTTTCCATATTGATTTTTCAAGTGTAAAATAGAGGTGGGTGCGGTCGATTTTGGTCAGTTTTTCAAACAGCTTTTTGCTGAACTGACAATGTCAATTATAGTAAAATGGCCAATCGATCACCAACCGAACACTTTTAAAAAATGGAGCAAAACCGCACCGATAATGGATAGTTGGCATCGATTTTCTGGCCGAGATTAAGTTTCTTCCACTTTCCCCTAAGATTGAGATCACGCCACAATTGCCAAGCCTCCCCTGATGGCATCGAATTGGCCAGCCTAGTGCGTTGTGAAAAGGGTCGTGTTTAACGCATCGAAGATTGCAGCTCTCAAAGGGTGGAGATCGAAGCAGTGCAGCGACCTTTGCGAGTGGAAGCCATTTCATCCCCCATTTGAAGATGTGTGTGGAGATCGAACATGGAGATTTCAAAAGTCTATGTTGGAAATGGTTGGTGACAAGTACAAGAAGGAGATGAGAAGCAAATATGAGTCGAAGCTGGCGAATTTGAAGTTGTATTTTTGCAGCAGCCGGAGGGAGAGTGAACGGTGGAGAAAATTGAAAGCCAAGGGCTTTTCGACGAAGAAAATTAGGGCCGGTTGAGTGAGATTGGGGAGGGAGAGGGAGAGGTAAATGAAAATGAACGGCTGAGATTTGAAAAGTATTGATATAGACCGGGTCGGTTTGGCAAAAATATAACTAAAAATCAGTCACTGAACTGGACATGTCGGCTTTTATTTAACCTTCAACTGAACTAGACCGACCCTTTGTATATAACTGAATTGGATCGAGTTTGTTCAATTCGGCCGATTTTTGTCGACTCCTAATGTAAAATGCTAAATTTACTTTATATTTGTATTTTTTCTTTGATATTAAGCAACTTTCAACTCTACTAATATAATTTTTGAATAATACTAGAAGTATATCAATCTGCTAAAATATATATTAAATATACATTTATTATTATTATTTTATTAGTTTATATTTAATTATATTTATCATTTCAAATGTTCATTATTTATATATAAATTATATTAATATATTAACCAATAAATTATTTTTCACATATATACTTAATATATATCTTGGTAAACTATATAGTATTTTTAATACTATTCATAATTTTTTATAAAAAATATATGTTTAACGTATTTTTCTTTTGGTGAATGATACTTTATCTTTTGCATTATACAATAATTAATGCTTATAATAAACATCAAATAAAAAACATGATAAAAAAGTTTGTTAAAAAAAATCTAATAAAATTTTACTATTTATCTTAAAAAATGTTATTTAATTTAAAAAAATATGTTTTTTTAAAAAAAGAGTTTGTTGAGATGCACCATGTTAAAATTTCAAACTTCAATGAAGTTTGTTTATTTATCTATCCTTTTCTGTTTTGACTTTCTTGTTTGTGGTTAAAAAAATAAAAATGAAAAAGATAAATAGGATGATGCATGGCTGACACGTAAGTTGGACATGGATTGATGGATTTACTGGCATTTTGTTGGCAGCGAGTTACTGCTCTGCTGGAGAATGAATGGTGACATGATACATAACGTACTGATCTACGTTATGAAAACGACTGCGTCTGGTGATAGGGTATTTTTTAATTTTTTTTACGTTGTGGCATTGTACGAATGTTTTTTTTTAAAAAAAAAAAAATTTTAAAGTGTAACTAAAGTTGTGCGCAAAAAAATTGATTAAAACAACCAATCCAATCCAATTTAACATGTTTAGATCGGTTATTTGAGTATAATTGGATTGGATCGGTTTTGAAAAATTAAAAATCGAAGGTCGGATCGATTCGGTTTGATTTTGGGTGCAAAAACTGACCAAAACCGATCAAATCCAAACCGATCACTATATTATTGTTTAAAAATATTTTTTTTACTACGTGGCTTGTTTTTATTGGCTGGTTCACCATTTTATGGTGAACCTGCCAACACTGGATCATGTTCTATGGGTAGTGACTTAGGGCAATCAGATGTGAGGGCAGCACACACCCCGTCCCCATGTATTTGGAAATTTGCCCTACCGACTGCCGACTAACGCTGCCGCTGCCGCTGCCGGTGTCCCTGTCCTCTTCCTCTTCCTGGTGGCTGGTGGTTCGGTTTCTTCTTCCTCTTCCTGGTGGCTAGTGGCTGGTGGTTTCGTTTCCTGCTCCAGCTTTAAGAAACCGAATTCACGACAGATTGAAGCAGCACCGATTCCATGTAAGAGACAAAATTTATTTGGTTTTTTGCCCGATTGAACACTGATAATTTTTGCCCAATTGAACACTAGTATTTTTTTATTTGAGTTTGTAAAGGAGAAGAATATATTTTGGTTGTATATATTCTATATTTACTCATCCTTTTGGGTCCTTCTACAAGGTTTGTCTTGGGTCTTTGTACACCAAATTTTTTTCGTAGATAAGGTGTTTGATAATTTGTAGCTGAGAGTTTTTTTTTGTACATAAGATGTTTGATAATTTGTAGCTGAGAGTTTAAATTGGAACAGGGCTGAAATAAATTGAAATAAATAGCTGATGATGACTTGCTCATGCTAGCCAGCACAAATGTTATATATTGTGTACCTAACTTAACAGCAATAATTTTATATATTGTGTACCTAACTTAACAGCAATAATTTTCACTAACTTTCAGCAATTAATACCCCAATTTATGCAGAATTTAAAGTGCCTTGTAATACATTTTTATATACAAAGTGAAAACTTTGTTTGGGTCCTGCTCTTCATGTTCAGATGGCCTGGCTATCAGTTAGAGTGAGAGTAATTTGGTTGAAATTTTCTTTAATGAGCATGGAATATTGAATGAGTGTTTTTTTTGATAATGGAATTAGTTATATAGTTGTTTGAAAACCAATTGATACTAATTGTAATTTGATTAGATTAGATTTGATGGATATATGGTAGTTTTAATTATATCATGGATCGATGCTCAAAGGAAAGTGCTATAAATAATAGAAAAGGGAAAACAGTAATGACTTTTTAGACCTCATCAAAGTTGAGCACAACATTTCAAATTTGATTGTGTAGAGTTTTTGTAGCTAATATACTTCGATATATCTATGCATATAAGTAGTAAAATTGCATATAAGTAGTAAAATTGTGACCTACACTAAGTATTCATGTTTTCTATTACAGATGGATTCATGCAGTGTTAATGAAAAAAGCACTACACCTGATACACAACCAGATGATACACCACAACCCCAAGCAGTTGGCAGCTCAACTCCTTCTACTGCTGAAAATGCCAAAGGTCCTTCGGAGTCCCAAAGCTTATCTGTAAGTTTAAGCCGAAAACCTACAAAGCCTCCCTTGGTCGTTTGGGATCATTTTGATAAAATTGTAGATGCTAAAACAAATGAAAGGGCTGTTTGCAAATATTGTCAACAAGATTATGCATGTGGTAGTAGAAAAAATGGTACCTCAAATTTGTTGAGTCATTTAGCTAACCGATGTGCCAAATATCCAAATAGGTTAGACAAGAGGCAAAAAACTTTATCTTTCCAACCTAAAAGTGGTGTAGAAGGAGGTTGTCTTACTGCCCATTCTTTTAGTTTAGAAAGAAGTAGGCTTGAACTTGCAAAAATGATAATTAAAGATGAATTACCCTTTATCCATGTGGAGGGTGAAGGGTTTAGGGAATTTTGCATGGAATTGGAGCCTAGATTTGTAGTCCCCTCTCGAACCACAGCCACTAGGGATTGCATGCAACTCTTTTTAGATGAAAAAGAAAAGCTAAAAACTAATATTTCTAAGAACAACTATAGAATTAGTCTTACCACTGATACATGGACCTTTGGACAAAACATGTGTTATATGGTGCTTACTAGCCATTTTATAGATGGTGATTGGAATTTGCAAAAGAGAATTCTTAACTTTTGCCAAATTCCAAACCATAAAGATGAAACAATTGGTAAAGCTATTGAGCAATGTTTGTCAGATTGGGGTATTGAGAGAGTTATTACCGTGACAGTTGATAATGCAAGTTCTAATGACAGAGCTGTTGCATATGTAACTAGAAAAGTGAGAAATTGGGATGGAGCAATATTGAATGGTGATTACATGCATCTTAGATGTTCAACACATATCTTGAATCTTATTGTTTCAGATGGATTAAAAGACTATCATAAATCTATCAATAGGATTCGAAATGCAATGAGATTTCTAAGGTCATCACCTGCTAGGACCCAAAGATTTAAAGCTTGTGCTGAAAAAGAAAGAATTTTTTCTCAAAAACTTGTGTGTCTTGATGTTTCTACTAGATGGAACTCTACATATTTGATGTTGGAAGCTGCAGAAAAGTTTGAAAAAGCATTTGAGCGTTTAGAGGATGAGGAGATTAGTTATATTAATGAGTTATGTGGTCAAAGTAGAGGTGCTCCTGAAAAGGAAGATTGGATTAATGCCCGTGTGTTCATCAAGTTTTTGAAAATTTTTCAAAGTGCAATGTTGAAGTTTTCTGGATCTTTATATGTTACTTGTAACAGTTTTTTAGATCAAATTTGTTTCATTCATACTCAGTTGGAGCATTGGATAAAATGTGATAATCATATTCTTAGTGAAATGGCAACAAACATGAAAATGAAATTTGATAAATACTGGGGAGGAGTAGAAAAAATAAATCCCTACTTGTTTATTACTGTTTTGCTTGATCCAAGACACAAGATACGCATGTTAAAATTTTCTGTGGGTATATTATGTGGTGGTGACAAGATAAGGACCAATCAGTTGGTTGATAGGTTTCTGAATATTCTGAATTGCATGTATGGGGAATACGATAGTATTTTAAGCAATTCAAGTGGGACTCCATCTTCATAACCAACTAATAATATGGATGTTGACATATCTGAATTTGATACTTACCAATTTTACCGTGCTCAATACAAAAGGGTTTTGAAAGAGAATGATAGTTTGGATATCAAAATAGAAGTTGATAGGTATTTGACAGAGGCATGTGAGGATGTGGATGATCCTAACTTTGATGTATTGGATTGGTGGAAGAGGAATGCTTGTAGATATAAGGTTTTATCTCATATTGCCCGTGATGTTTTAGCTATACCTGTATCAACTGTGGCATCTGAATCCACATTTAGCACCGGAGGTCGCATCATTGATCAATTTAGTAGTTCACTATCTTCAAAGACAGTGCAAGCACTTATTTGCATTCAAAATTGGATCCAATCCTCACCAATTATTGACCTCAATGAAGCTGCAAAGCAAGTTGAAGAATGTGCTGCAGGTAATTGTAAAATTTTTTTGGCTAATTTTTATTGTTCATAATGAGAATTGTTTAATTGATAGATTTAGTAATATGTTTATTAACTTGTTTTAATTATAATATTTTTTTGGCTAATTTTTATTGTTCATAATGAGAATTGTTTTAATTGATAGATTTAGTAATATGTTTGTTAATTTGTTTTATGTTCATGTTGTAGATTTCCTAAAAGATGTTAAGGAGATTGCTGTTGAATGATTGAAGAAGCAAAGCAATGTGTACTCTCAAGTTTGTCATGGCATTCTAATTTTTGACTTTTCCACTATTTGTTTTATGGTGAATTTTTATTTTAAATTTGAAGTTGTGTAGGCTTTGTTGTATTAGTTTAATGTGGATGTTGGATTATTTAATTATTGTATTAGTGTAGTATATTTGTTATGTTTTGTTGGAGTTTAAAAGTGAACTATTGTATTAGTGTAGTATATTTGTTTTGTTTTGTTTTAATAATTTTGTTTATAGTTTAATGTTTATTTGTCTTGTTTTAGATTAAAGCTCTAAAAAATTAAATGAAAGTTTTTTACCAAACCGATTAATATAACCGATCCAATCCAATTACTAATTGTATTGGATTGGATTGGATTTAATGTATAGATCGGATCGGATCGGATTGAAAAGACAAAAACCGATCACTAATTAGATCGGATTGTTTATTTTCAAAATAGGTCGGATCGTAACCGATGCACACCCCTAAGTGAAACCCATTCAAATGAAAACATTAAGAGACCCTTTTCATTGAATAACAAATGGCAAAAATGATTTTGAAAAGGAAAAAAAAAACAGACACAACCGGTTGCAAAAGGATAAAAACGGGGGGAAAAAGTAATTTGGGCAGAAAAAGTTTATGTGGCCAGGAAGATGCCACGTGTCAACTTTAAAATTATATTATATGGATCAATATTATATGATATGGAACAAAGTTACATATTTTGGACAAAAGTTACACCGTATGGAAAAATTACAAAATATGGACCAATATTACTTGATATAGAATAGAGTTATGAATTTTGGACAAAAGTTACACTGTATGGAACAATTACAGAATATAGACCAATATTACATGATATGGAATAGAGTTACATATTTTGGATAAAAATTACACCGTATGGAACAATTACAGAATATGGACTATTATTACGTGTTTTGGAAACGCATTACGTATTTTGGACACAAGTTACACCATATGGAACAATTACAGAATATTGACCAATATTACATGATATGGAATAGAGTTACGTATTTTGGACACAAGTTACACCGTATGGAACAATTACAGAATATGGACCAATATTACACTATATGGATTAGAGTTACGTATTTTGGATAAAAATTACACCGTATGGAACAATTACAGAATATGGACTATTATTACGTCTTTTGGAAACGAATTACGTATTTTGGACACAAGTTACATCGTATGGAACAATTACAAAATATGGACCAATATTACACTATATGGACTAGAATTACATATTTTGGATAAAAATTACACCGTATGGAACAATTACAAAATATAGACTATTATTACATGATATTGAACAAAGTTACGTATTTTGGACAAAAGTTACATCGTATGAAAAAATTACAGAATATGGACCAATATTACATTATATGGAATAGAGTTACGAATTTTGGACAAAAGTTACACTATATGGTACAATTACAGAATATGGACCAATATTACATGATATGGAATAGAGTTACATATTTTGGATAAAAATTACACCGTATGGAACAATTACAGAATATGGACTATTATTACGTGTTTTGGAAACGAATTACGTATTTTGGACACAAGTTACACCGTATGGAACAATTATAGAATATTGACCAATATTACATGATATGGAATAGAGTTACGTATTTTGGACACAAGTTACACCGTATGGAACAATTGCAGAATATGGAATATTATTATATGATATGGAACAAAGTTACGTATTTTGGACAAAAGTTACATCGTATGGAAAAATTACAGAATATGGAACCATCATTATGTGTTTTGGAAACGAATTATGTATTTTAGAGACAAGTTACACCGTATAGAAAAATTAAAGAATATGGACCAATATTACACTATATGGACTAGAATTACATATTTTGGATAAAAATTACACCGTATGGAACAATTACAGAATATGGACTATTATTACATGATATGGAACAAAGTTATGTATTTTGGACAAAAGTTACATCGTATGGAAAAATTACAGAATATGGAACCATCATTACGTGTTTTGGGAACGAATTATGTATTTTGGAGACAAGTTACACCGTATAGAAAAATTACAGAATATGGACTAATATTACATGATATGGAACAAAGTTACGTATTTTGGACAAAAGTTACACCGTATGGAAAAATTATGAAATATGGACCAATATTACATGATATGTAATAGAGTTACGAATTTTGGACAAAAATTACACTGTATGGAACAATTATAGAATATGGACCAATATTACATGATATGGAATAGAGTTACGAATGTTGGACAAAAGTTACACAGTATGGAACAATTACAGAATATGGACCATTATTACGTGTTTTGGAAACAAATTACGTATTTTGGACAAAAGTTACACCGTATAGAAAAATTACAGAAAATGGACCAATATTACATGATATGGAACAAAGTTACGTATTTTGAACAAAAGTTACACCGTATGGAAAAATTACAGAATATGGACCATCATTACGTGTTTTGGAACATAATTACATATTTTGGACACAAGTTACACTGTATGGAAAAATTATAGAATATGGACCAATATTACATGATATGGAATAAAGTTACGTATTTTAGTCAAAAAATACACTGTATGAAAAAATTACAACTTATGGAAATACATAAGTAGTTTGTACTAATTAATTATTTTTATCAAATATAATTATTTTTCTACTATATCTAGTACAAAAAAATGCAGACTTAATTATAAATGTATTAAATTAAATAATTTTATATTTATTATAAAAATTTGTTAATATATATTTCTTATTGGTTCTATGGGTTAAATTTTGAAAAGTTCTTAAGATATATAAGTAACATACCATTGACTTCATGCTATATGAGATTCCTAAAAAATATGATATTTTAAGGTGTTAATCTATTTACAACACAAATAAATAACATAGAAACACACAAGCAATTTATGCTAATTAATTATAATTAAAAAATATATTATTTTTCTACTATAGCTACTACAAAAAATGTAGAGTTAATTATAAATGTATTAAATTATATAATTTTATATTTATTTTAAAAATATGACCAATAATAAGTCGTAAATATTAAATTAGGGGATTAGTAAAAAATTAATAGATCATATTTTCATTGATAAAATATTTACTTTTGAACTTAATAGGAACACTATTTTTAATTGTACTTAATTATAACTCTAAATTGTAAATAAATAATATTAGATATTTATTAAAATAATCTACCAAATAATGTGTCAGTATTTAATTTGTTTCTTATTTTGATCCACTTATCCATTTAAGATTCACGTATTTATATTTAGGCTATATAAGTATGCTATATTTTAACATGTGTTATAAAATAACATAAATTCCATTATCAAAATTTAGTATGTGTAGCAGTGCACATTATAAATTTTAAGGACTACCAGGCGCCTGCAATTGCGCCTGGATGACCGCCTGGGGGCCTCTGCCCCATGGGGAGAAAAAAAAAGGTTAACATGTATTGCATATTCAAATTCTCAAATGGTATCAATTTTAAAAAATTCTCAAATACAAACACACAAGTATTTTAACATTTATTATTTAAGTTAAATGAATGTGCTATATTTTAACATGTATTATATTTGAATCAAAATTTTGATTATAACTAGAAGTTCAATTTTGGTTTCTAAGTTCATCCTATCCATATGAGATGAGGCTTACTAGTGTCTGCCTCTTCACTGATTATTGGTTTGTCCACTTATTTCCCTTTACATATGCATATGCTTTATCAATTCTTGGGATTAAAAAACATGCAAATGCCCCCTAAATGTCTAATAAAGAAAAAAAATACAAATCCAATAGAAATATTTCCACACCAAATATCTGAAATAAGGCATGATATTACATTTTGATCAGCCAAAAAGGAAACTTATAGAATGTATGCTCACTGCTATTAATTGGCATGGTCATGATCAGTTTCAATATTGTTAAGAACCAAACTGCATCAGTTTATGTTAATATCTTTACATTAAGATAGCATGTAGACGATACCCTAAATATGCACAGTTAACTCAAATTCTGACTCATTTTATCTGAATAATATACCAATTTTTCAGAATTTTATTTATCATTGTCCGAGTTCATATCTAATTAAGTAGACAAAAATATTCAGATAGACCACAAAGTAGCCTGAAGATGACAAAAATGATCCCAATCTCATCCATGGATCAATAGTATAAGAGAAGGCCAAGGAAAACGACCCAACATCAGGGCAGCCAATCTACGGAGCGTGTTGTGTACAAGGATCCACTGCCGTCCAAATCCGCTGCATTTGCTCAGCTTGTTGCTGCAATTGAGTGTCCATCATGGCTTGCAGCTCAACCATGGTCCTCTGACCTGCAACCAGAGTGGCACACATGGCTTCAATGCGCTGAATGGACTCCTCAACAGAGAATGCGGAAGAACGACCCTCAAGCAGTGGGAAAGAGTCACTCAGGCCCGATGTTGTAGCAGGGATCTCCATAGAATCCTCACCAATCCCATTAGAAAAATAGCTCGGTTTCGTCCATCTGCCTTGCACCCTAACATACCCGTGACGACTGTGAGTAGCCTCGGTAATCACATCTGATGTCCGAGTCATGAGCATATCCTCCCCAGATAAATCCATTTCAAAATGGTCAAAAACCTTCGCCAACAAAAGTGGATAAGGCAAAGACTTGTCCGGCCGGTTAACTCTCACAGTTTGCCGCATCTGAGAGAGAATTATAGAAGCCAGTGGTACACTGGGAACACCTTGCAGCCCATTCAGCATATTATCCAATAAATATAAGTCCGCAAGTCGGACCTCATTCAAACTGCTTGCACACGGAAGAACATTGACACTATACAAATGAACTAACTCCCGCTGACGAATTCCCAAATTGGTAGTGCTATGAACCTAATCTGATAAATATTTGCCCCCTCTCGGCGGGCGTGAAGTCGGCGTGTAATTTAAACAGTGCATAGCTTCATGTAGTGCGAACTGGGGATCACCTTTAACACAATCCTTAAACATAACAAAATTAGGACCCTCATCATTCACCCCCAAAATATTGGCAAGCAGTGGTCGAGTAAGATGAATCCGACGACCCTTTACAAAAGAAGTAATCGTTTCAGCACCAAGGTTGTCTTTGCCTCATACGTTGGCGTAAAACTCCAATACTAATTGTGGATAGTAAGCCTTTGGTAATTGAAGTACGCTGCCCCACCCCATTGAACAAAATGCATCGGTCAAATTGAGAAGATGATCAATCCCGGCTGAAACTGATTTTTCCACAACAATAGAATTATGTTTCCTTTGTTCACACCACTGAGCATTAGCACGAGAAGTGAAACGTAATGCTTCAAATTCACTAAGAGGCATGCCTATATTGTCCGCTCGTCGTTGAGATCCCTGAGATGATTTAGTAGGAGCCGAGGGCCGGGATTTAGGTCGAGATGATGCACGCATACGGGTGGTACCAGCATCATTAACGGACTTCTGAGCATCACCGCGAGGTTGGCCTTTTCGTTCCATGACTCTCAACAACCAATATCGTCCACAATTGGCAATTCCCTCGGGTAGCACAGTACGTCAAACCAGATTACCCACCTTGTGCACACTAATATATGAAATTAGCCAATTTATATTCCAACAGTAATAAATGGTGCATTTTTGAACCCAGGCTAAATCAAACAACCCACATAAAATCATTTACAAAGGTGTGGTCATTCAATATAAATGTCGTACTACGAAAACCATATCCAAATTATTCAAAATAACATTTTTATACTCTCTCATCATATTCAAATCTTACAACAATACCATATCGGACATAAACATGAAGAATGTTTACTAACCATGCGGACAATCTTTGATATTGAGTTGGTCGCACTAAAAGAGGCTCCAATCCCCAATGCGACCATCCTGCAAGTCATTAAAGCAAATGCTTCCATTCAAAACACTCCATAAAAGGTTCGGGAAATTATAAACAAATATTTAGTAATACATTGTAGTTTTTTCAACCAGATATTTTATACATTCGGGGTTTTTTCACAGTATTTTTAATTTCTATTTTTCGTTTTTCAATTTGGTGAAATTAGATGCAAACAATAGTAACAATATATGCCCCCTGAGATTGCCGAAACTTCATTTATACAAAACCCATTCAAGTGGACGTTTAATTGCAAGACTTTACTCACATCTAAGTGCATTGCGAATGTTCATCAAAATAAACCCAATACAAGAGAATACGAAATACTCACCCGTTATGGCCGGCGAACTTGTTAATTGGAATGGGGCTACTGACGCATGGCTGTAGGTCCGGGCTGAGTGGGCTGGCTTATGATATTGGCTGGCATTAGTCGCTTTACGGATGGGAGCGCTGGCCGTAACCTAGGACTTCTCTGATTACACTGGGTAAATGGGATGGTCAGTTTCCATCACAAGCAACAATGTTTGCAAGCCGCAGACCTGCACTCTAAAAGAAAACTAAATGCCGGTTTAGGGTTTGGGAGGGGGGAGGTTTAGATTTGAAAGAAAACACTTTCGGGTGGGTTGATGTTTTGTTATCAAAAGGTTTAATGCGGTTGGGTTTAATGGGTTTAGGGTTTGGGTGGGTAAACGGGTTTGTAAAATCATATATATATATTTTAGGTTTAGGAATTTCGTCTATATTTCCTCTACAATTCAATCGGGGCAAGAATATCCAAGCGGTAACCCAGGCGTATATCCAGGCGCCTGGGTATCACCTTATGTTTTCCCTATCTTTCTGCACGTCCGAGGTAGAAATACCCAGGCGGTAACCCAGGCGGAGAGCCAGGCGCCTGGGTTTACCCTGAAGTTCTGCCCCCTTTTTCTGGCCATTCGTGGCAGTTGAAAACCTAGGCGGTATCCTAGGCATAGAGCCAGGCAAGCCTGGGTATCGCATTATGTTTTCCCTCTCTTTCTGCACGTCCGGGGCAGAAATTCCCAGGCGGTAACCCAGGCGTAAAGGCAGGCCTGGGTTTACCCTTAAGTTCTTACCCCTCTTTCTGCCCATCCGTGGCAGGAATACCCAGGTGGTAACCCAGGCGTAAAGCCAGGCGCCTGGGTATCCCCTTAGACTGTTTCCCCCTATTTTTGCCCGTCCGGGGCATAAATCCCCAGGCGGTAACCCAGGCTCAGAGGCAGGCGCTGGACAACCATTAAATTTTTTTGACAGTCTTGTCAATTTTTTGATGTTTCAGACATAGGTTTGCAAGTAAACTATGAAACTTCATTTATACAATAGTAAATGAAATATTATAAGCAAAGTAAATTACAAAACAACCTTTTATATAGTATGAAATGTGCATAAAAGTTCATCTAATTTGGTTTCTTGAATTATACAAATATGGTTCCTTTACAAAGTTCAACCATGGATCAACATTATACCAATTACTATTGCTACAATAGTAATACAAAGTCAAAAAATATTGCATACGAATGAAGTTGAGTTCGAAAACTCAACTTCATCATAGCTAACTTCATGAGGCGCCTTATTGTTTGTCAAAGCACAATGTTGCACGTATTCGAAGTACTCCCTCTCAGCTTCTTCCAACGACGAATAAGACTTGTACATGTTCCCCTTCCATCCATTAACTTGTTGATGACACTGAGGCCATGAGTGATATATGCCTTGTTTGCGGCCTCTAAAAACAACATACACTCTTTTACCAACCATATTCACTACCATAGCAATTTAATAAGTTAGGCCTATTACAAATGTAAAATTGAATGCGTTATTTTTTAAAAATGAAAAACATTGAACCAGCTGAAATTGTAATAAATCCAGTGAAGAAAATTTAACATCTTGCTAACTGACAAAGTGCATTAAAACCTTTAAATGCAACAGAAGCTAATTAAATTAAAACTGCCATGAACAACAAAATTGACACCTACCGGCATCATTAAATGCATACTAAGTCAATTATAGCAATTTGTTGTGACTGTTCCTGTGTATTTTGAAGAGTTTGCCAGATGAAACCATACACATGTACTCCTTATTGTCTGAAAATTTGCAGTTGGTTTGTTTCTAACAATTACATAAAGTTGAAGAACCAAAAGTCAGAGTATCTACTGATCGGCCCAACAGATATCCAAGTAAATCTGAACACTCTCATGGGATATGAACACACGAAATGAAAAAGAAAAAGATGCAAAACAGAAAGCTAAATAAATAATTGCGAAACCCTAAAAAATCCAAAATTTCCCTTTTTTTTGAATCCAAACTGAAAATTTAGACTGTTTTGCTTACCTTTTTGGTCAGATTTAGCAAGGATCTAATATTGTTGATACCGATGGGAATAGGGTTTTCAATTTCTTAGATCAAAACAAGGAAAAAAAATTAAAATAGATTACTGTAATAGAAATGGGAACGCATGGGATCCAAAGAACTGCAGGAGCTTGGGTCATGAATCTCTATGATGATTGACTTAATAAACTAACAATTACATTCGGCGTTGTGCATCGATCACCTGGGTTGAAAGAAAATAAATGGCTGGATAAAACATTTTTCTGGTGTTAAATAATGTCGGTCAAGATGGGTAAGATACATTTGTAGCTTCCTGAAGTCACCTGATAAGTAATGGTCAGACATTTCCATCTAACGCTGAAATCATTTTGGGCCACCTGGATCCCTACATTTTGACCAGCTTATAATGACTCCAATTGTTTTAAAATTTGAATATTTGAAATTCAAATTTCGGCCACTTTGTTCAAATTTAGCCAATTTTTTGTGGTTTTAAAATTGAGTTTCATTTGAAATTGAATTGCACCACTTGTTTAATATTCCTACCAATTACTATTTAATTAGTCAACTAACATTAAAATTATGATATTGCAATGAAATATTCCAGGTTCAATGGCTGACTCCCAAGGCAGTTCATTTCCGACTCACTGCAATACAAGAGAAGTGAATAAAGTGTATAAAAATGGGAAATTCTATATCTCATTGACTACCGATGATATGCTTGGTGAAGAATTTAATGATCTTGATGAAGCAACTGACTTCTACAGAACATACTCGAACATAATTGGGTTTGGTATACATAAATTCCACATGAAGAAATATACCAATGGTGTGATACAGAAACGTGTACGGGTATGTGCAAAGCAGGGGTATAGAAGTTCAATTTGGTTGGAACACACTAACTGAAAACGTGAAGCGAAGGCAATAACTAGAGAAGGGTGCAAGGCTACATTCGGCGTTGTTAGGAACTTTGTGACGGGTAAATGGACAGTATCTTGATTTGTGAAGGAACATTCTCATCCTCTACTGTTGATGAATGAGACACACTGTCTGCGTTCCAATAGGTGTGTTGATGGACCTCGTTTGACGCAAGCTCAAGCAATGCACAGCGTTGGAATTGGGAGAAGTAATATAATGGAGGACATGGTTGACCAGTCGGGTGGATTTGAACATGTTGGATTCAAGCTAATTGATTTGAATAACCAATTCACGAGGGAACGCAATGTTGGCGTAGATGTCATTGATTTGGAGACTTTGATTGCACACTTCATGACGAAGGCGGAGATGGATGCTTATTTATATTTTAGGTACACTGTGGACACAGAAATGCTTCTTTGTAACATTTTCTGGTCTGACTCGATCGGTCGTTTCGATTATAGTTTGTTCGGTGATGTAGTGGCATTCGACGAAACGTACAAAACTAATTTTTATGGAAAGTCTTTGGTAATTTTAGTCGGTGTCAACTAACACTATCGGACTGTAATTTTTGGATTGGCTTTGATTTCAGATGAAACAGTTGAAACATACACATGGTTGCTAAAAACCTTTTTGGACACAATGCATAATAAAAAGCCTCTAACCATTGTCACTGATAAAGACAAAGCAATGCGGAAGGCTATTTCTGTTGTTCTCCCTAGCACCCACCACCAGTTATGCACATGGCATTTAGAGAGGAATGCTTAAGCAAATTTGCACGAGGTGGATGTTCTGAGGGCATTTACGCGTCTTATGTTAGCCGAATACACTCTGTCAGAGTTTGAAATCCAGTGGAAGCGCATGGTCGATGATTTTGACCTGCACAGTAATGCGTGGCTGCAAACCATGCATGAAACTAAACACATATGGGCGGAAACATATCTGAAAGGACATTTCTTTGCTGGCATTCGTAGCACACAGAGATGTGAGAGCATGAATGCGTTTATTAACAAATACAGCAAGGGTCAACATAAGCTCTATCCATTCGTAATTGCTATTGATCGGGTTGTATCAAAACTGAGGAGCCAAGAGGTCATGGATGATGTTGCCACTAAATACTCATCTCCAACCCTAACTATGCATATGGAAGTCATTGAACATCATGCCTCTGAAGTGTACATGCGCAGACTTTTTAAGATGGTAAGGGTGCAAATGACTGAGCAGGGGGCCCTAAACATGGTTAACCGCATGGACTATGGAGATAAACGGATATACACGGTCATAAAGTTCATGAATCCTGACGTGAGTTGGTTGGTATCGTATGACTATAACCACGATCACATAAAATGCTCATGTAACCTTTTTGATGGCACCAGAATTCCTTGCAACCACGCATTCTCTGTTATGAAACAGAAGAATCTCCGAGCCATTCCGGAGTCACTAATTATCAAAAGGTGGAGAAAAGATGCAAAATGCTCCATAAATTGTAATGTTCAAGAGCAAGACCCGTCGATTGACATGGGATCATCCATTAGGTATGGAGCCTTGGTGAGCCAGTGTAGCAAAGTTTGCCTCTATGGATCAAAGACAGAACAAGGTTACAGGGAGGCGACCGAAGACATAACGCGTCTAGAGAATCGTCTTCAAGAATTGGCAAGCGTTCATAAGGAAACAGAATTGGGTATGTGGGATAGAAAAGGCAAAAGACAGATTATACAGGATCTGATTTTTGTAAAAACGAAAGGAGGCGTATCAGGGGGAACCAAGGAGGCGAAAGAAAGACGATGTAGTTTGTGCAAGAAACCGGGCCACACGAAGAGAACATGTGTGGCAAACTTCTCATCACACTTCAATGAGGCTTCAGCTGAAAGGGAAAGTGGGATTGGCGATCATTACTTCGATACAATTGACTTCATGAACGTTAATGAAAACTCGAACATCGCAAGCCAAGATAGCTATGTTGTTGACCTTAGTCCCCCAAGTAATGTCCCTTCCCAAAACTATAATAATGCAAGGCTACATATGGCGAACATGTCAGGAGGATGGTGGTTTCCAGGTATACATAAACATTTATACGACCATTCCGAGGGGATATGCCAGTTTATAATGCGTTTATGCACACATGAATCCTCTAATTGATATGTGCATTGCTTCCTTCCATTTTTGTAATGGCTTATATTGCAATTTTAAAGCTAAATAATTGGTTACTTCATTTTGTTTCAGCCATGCAGTAGTACAAAAGAGTCATCCACAATGTACTCATTGCCCATCTACTTCAAAAAGTCAAAAGAGGTGAATTTATGCAAATTTCATCTTGAGAAATTAGGGAGAACATATTTGCACACTTAAACTCACTGGACTATTGGAATGGGAATTACAGTTGTTTTTTGAAATATGGCTGCCTAAAATTTGCATATATTGTAGCATATTGAAATGGCTATAATTTTTGTAGACACTCAAGTTTTGTTTTTGGCGCACGTGTTGAAATTATGTTTCCACCCAACAAATTCCCTTGAACATTAATTGATGCTTATGGTTTAGTAAATGACTGCTGGTAAATTTTATATGTTTAACTTGCTATATTTTTTATCAGAAATTTCTGCAGTCAACCATTACAAAACAAGGGTGCAAAATTGGTGATTTTGTTTAGGGGTAACGTTAATGAAATTAGAAAATATTGCTGTACAGACAAGTTAAAATTTAGCAAATTTTGGCATAAATTTTGAGAAAGGTAAGACACCTAAACCCTAAGTTTTCCTCCTTGATTTTGTTCTCCTCCTATTGGCTGCCGGTTTAGTTTTAGACTGGGGTGCATTGATGCGTTTGGCAGGTTTGCTGAAATGATCTATGATTGTCTGCATCAATTGACCCAACTTCATGTTATGGTTATCAAACAATATATCCATAGCGGTATAGCACCGTTCCAACTGCAAGTCAAACTGTCAAAATAATGTTTGGTAATTAGCAGTTACAATAGGATAATTTATTTGTCATATGCAGACAATAGTAAACGAATTATGTTTAAGGTGAGAAAATACCATCGTAAGGCCGAAATCAAAAGACTCTATATACTTGACCACGTAAAGGCCGCAGTCGAACCCGTTAAACTGTTTTGCGATTTTGCCCTGTTTACGTAGGGGCATTGCCGCAAAAAAAGTCAAACGTTTGTACACTCGCCTTATCTCTTCAGCCAATACAATGTCTAACGCATTCAACTACATTACACCATGTCACCGTATTGTTACCCACGACAAACAATTGAAAATTTTGTATTTTTGAATATAAAACAGGTAACACCCAACATTAAATATGAAAAATGAGAAAATTTCTTAAACATAATCAATATTTTCCACCAATCAGAAAGTCTCATTTTCAGCATCACACAACAAACAAACAAAAAACAGGAAATTCAATTGCTTACCATCAAATTAGATGCAGTATCCCGCTTGCATTTATTAGTGGCAGTTGAGAACGAATCCCAAACCTCAGCAGCCGCGTCTTTGACGTACACGACCAATAGATACCAGTGCTTGTTACCGTCATTCATGGGCATGAAAATCTGAAAAGAATATAGTCAAAACAGATGCAGTCCACTAAGATACACAAAATCATATAAATTTTGACAACTTAAAACTTAATTGGAGAATTTGAAATTATGCGTAATAAAGACGGTTGTGCCAAACCTTTTCGCAGTATTCAAGATTTCCGCAGAATCGCGAGGTGAATTGTCAACTGGTTCCAAACGTTAAAATGTCGTTACTCATGGTTTTAGGCAATAACACCTTTAGCTGCACAAGTATAAGTGTGTGATGGAAATTATAATGGAGGCAGAAACACCAAAAGACTTCTCTGAGTTGTATAGAGCAAAAAACAGAGTTATAAGGTTAAAAAAACACCAAACCTGAAAAGCTGGGCTTATAAACCACTGTGTGGTTTGTTTGGGATTGTGCTTTAGTCATTCACGATGTGTGAACGCTTCCACTGCAACGTCAAATATCTGAAACACATGTTTGAATACAAATTGGAAGATATATACGACAATCCATTTTTTAGTTTTTCACCATAAACCATAGTAATTTAAAAGAGGATAGCTTACAGAGGTTGTAAGCCATTCACCAGGTTTTAAACAGAGGATATCAGATCTGGTACAGTAGACATGCTCCGTTTGCACAATGATCTCGCTAAACAAGACATATGCAATTCGAAGCATACGTCATGATGAAAAGTGGAGGTCATTGAAAAACAAATAGATATAAACACATTGAAGTATAAATATCACCGTAAGTCCATTATCATTAAATTCAAACGTACCTCAAGCCGAGCTTTTCATCGAACGAGTACTGCAGGAGCTGCTCATAACGCTTCAGAAGTGATCTATGTATACTGAACGGACTAGCCTTTATGATATCCCCATCATTCATGTCACTCTACGTACAAAAAAACCATTGGATATTAGTAATTTACCTAAAGCAAAATAAAAATAGAGCCTCAAACATGTAATAACAGGATATGCCAATGGAAAAAATGACTTACGCTACTGTAAGCGAGGCGTGCTGTGAGACTATTAAATTGGCGGGCAAACTGTTTTCTAAACGAGTCCGCCTCAGTTGGCATAGAGACAACTACGTTGGCCTTTGCATTGCTCAATTCGTCATCATCAGAAGTGATACGTTGGATGGACCGAGGTTGGGCTTGAGCACCTAAATGAATGACTTTGGCCAAGGAAGGGAAATGAGGGGTAGGCGATGCACGTGCTTTGCCTTTATCGTCTATAATCCGATTATCTTGAACCAATTGTTCCTTCACCCATTCAAGAGACTTGGATAAATTGGCAATGTCGTTCCTCACCCCCGTGTTCATATTAGCAATCTCATCCTTCACCTCCTTCTTGAAGGCCGAAAATTCCCTACTCATTCTTTCCATGTTCTGATCGAGAATGGTTATTTTGTGCGAAGCGTCATGGGTAGACTGAGCATGAATAGGAATATTAACGGTTAAGTCAATAGTAGGAACGGGAGTGGGCTGCTCTCCCGCTTCTCCTACCACGTCGGGCTGTAAAGAAATTGAAAAATTAGGATTAGAGTACGATGAAATATTCTTCTGAACCGAAAAAATATCATTTCAAACTGTAAACGGCAAAGTTTAGTAGCTGATCGGCTTTGCAGATTGACATTGCAAACTTTTTATCAGCTTATTGAATTTCTTTGTCTATTTTTCGCCCTATGCACAAATTGCTGGTACGTTTCGGGAAACTAAATGTTTTCCCACCCAAGCGACGTCCATATAAAACAGCTACAAAAAAAGGTAAATACGATGTTGAGACCAACAAAATTCAGTAAATTACTAGTTAAAGGAATCATATTCAAATTATGAAAGACTTGACTTTCTTACTTGAAGCACCAGCAAGCATCCACAAATATACTGTGGATTAGAATTCTTATACTTCCAGATGCCCTCACAGAGGCGATTGAACGTCCAAGTTGCCCACTTTTTCCCTCTGATCTCTTTCGCAATATGAACTCGCCCAAGGTCCTTGCTAGGTATGTATACCAAAGACGTGGGACTCAATAATGTCCCCATCAAGAACAGTGTGAAGATAACTTTGAAGTCATCCCCGTTCGCCTCCTTGTTGGCCAATATATGGTGCAAGGCGGTGATGGAGATAGGTCCTTCACCGATTTTTTTTTTTACCCTCAGTGCATCAAAGGCAAACGTGTCGTCCGAAGATTCGATGGCACTTCCATCGTTCGGCAGCCCCAGCAGTCTCTCAACGGCTGTTGGAACGACAGTGTATACCGTCCCGTGTAAATCTAAGGTGTGGCTGAAAGGATCGAAATTATCCACCAACCACAGCACCAGCGATTTATCCAGAGGGGCCAATTTACGCCGAATTAGGGATCCGAACCCTAATTCATCCACCGCATTCTTCTCATCTTCAGTGAAAGAATAAGCCACACACCAGACGCGTTCAGGGCTGCATCGAGTGAGAAATGTGTGTCTCTCCTCAAGGTCACCGCTATACAGCGTCTTCTCCTTACTATCTACAGCTTTCCACTTTTTACCCAACTCTTTAATAGCCTACAAAAACCATTACAAAATGAGAGACAAAATCAACATTGCTTGATAAAGGGAATGCGAACAAAATATAAATATTTCAGATTTTAATTGGTTACGTCTTTGGTTGCTAGCTGTCCGTTATGCTTCATCTTAATTTGTTCGCTCTTGCTGCATCAAAACGGGTATAAACACATTATACAAATTTTCACGAATGCATAAATAATTGCTAAATACATTTGCATCAAAACAATTATACTCACAGATAATTAAACCAGCCATTTTTATTTCTTAGGCGACAGTCTTTACTATTAGACTGGCCCACTTCAGAAGCGCCTGCCCCGTCGGGCTGTCTCGAGACCGACATTTGAAAATTTTGATTCCTTAAAGAATTAGTAAAATGGAATTAGGGCATAATAGTATGGAGTGTATAATTGGAAAACTATAATAAATGGGGCTAAAATTGTAAATGCACAAAATATTTGAGCATACACGAAATCCTTTTTTGTTTTTTAAGGCTCGGTTTCATTCACTGGTTACCCCCTTCAGGGGTTAATGCCTGGGGATCCCTTAGGGGGTCATATGGAAATAACTGTTTGTTTCTATTATGCAATTGCAATTGGTACCTTGTTGTATGGTCTAACAAACCCCAAAAAAAAATTAATTAAAAACATATAACAAACATTCATTCTCCCCTTCAATAATAACAATAACATAAAAAAAAAAAATTAAACTAATTACTTAAACTAAAGTAATTAAATGGAATAATTAAAGTTTTTTTTCTCTCGTATATGTGCCTAAACCCAAAACCAATGTAAATAAAAATAAAAATGTCAACCATATATAAATTAACACTTTACCTCCATACCAATAGATGTATAATACAGGAAGGCATACACACTTGAAATAATCCCTAACCAATGGCATCAAACACTGCCATTTGGACCTCTTGAAAAAATTTATGAAACTTCAATCATAGGTTTTATAAATACTTCAACCTTTCTCTAGAGAAAAAATAAAAAGACTCATAAAGATGAAAACAAATGGAGTGTCCATCCACATATTGGCATTATAATATTGCTAAAGCATCCGGTGATAATAAAACCTTTGTCAGAGCTATAGTTGCCTTTAAGACCAACATTTAAATGAATGTGCATGGGGAATAATGGATTCTAAGCAGAAAGCTCACGAGACCCATGTTTCTCACCAAAAAGTTCCTACTAAACTCATTTCTAAAAAACTGATTCCCAGGAAATTTGTTTGCCAAATATCTGTTTCCCTCACAATTTTGACATTTTCCAACAGGGGAAACATAGAAATTTACACAGACTAACTGCTAAATATATGATTACATATATCCACCTGGAAATTATAGCAATAATGAAGGCAAAAGCTGGTGTGAGATTAGTTAATACACATGGCTAAAATGGGAGAGCTTAGGTCTAGTCCAACATACTTTAGTGAAAGAAAAGGTTAACCGTACATAATTTTCATAAATCTAATTACTTTTCAACAATTAAACAACAACACCAAAAAGCAAAAACCAAGTTGTTAATTTCAACACACAATAAATTGAGATATTTACTCAGTAATTAATTTTCAATAAAAGGAAAAATCTGCATACTTTAGTAACTAAGAAGCACAACTATACAGACTTTTCACATATCCAATTAGTTTTCAACAAGTAAATAGCAACATTAGAAAGCTATTTTTAGCCACTAATTAATTTTACAAATAACAAAAATCTATGTGAGCAAGCCAATATTCTTTAACTCACAGAAGATTTTCATGTATTGATAATCTCAAAAACTCAGTGGGTTCCCAATATTGAAGAGTCACTGCCAAAAATAACCAAAAATTACGGATGCGGAGGGAGGACTAATAACGGGGAGGGCCGGAAGGAGGAGACATTACCTTAGCAAAATGGGACTTTAGGAGCAACCTTGCGATTTGTTCGAGATTGCCGGAGGAACGTCGACCTTTAGGAGCAAAGTGGTGCTTAGCTTAGACGGGGAGGAGAAACGGAGGGAGGAAGAATAGGAACATAAACAGAGGGATGCCGATTTCGGGGTAGAAGGAGGAGGAGGAGGAGGAGGCGTCGGGGGAGAAAGAGGAGGGTTGGCCAAAATAATGAAATATTTAGGGCAGGTAGAGGTTATAACATACTTGAGGGTATAATAGAAAAACTATAAAAATTGAAGGATAAATTCATAAATTTATATTGATAAACAAAAAATTTAAATTTACCGGTGACCGGTCATCCCCATCAGGGGGTTCATGGCTGGAGACCCCACATAGGATTCTCTTGAGTCAATCCCTAAGAAAAAAATTAAAAATGATGTATTTCTGCAACTTTGACAGATAAATTTATCCGTGGATCAAAATTACTATTACTATTATTATTATTATTATTATTATTATTATTATTATTATTATTATTA
>QANX01003360.1:90112-131402 GCA_003254975.1 Ochetophila trinervis
TTTTTTTTTTTTTTTTTTAATTTTGAGGTTTGGAAAAGTGTATTTTCTTTTTTTGGTATGGATGACATAGTTAAAAAAAAAAATTGTTTTTTGTTTTTTATAAATTGAACACAATTAAGCGACAAGACTTTTTTGAAAAAAGAGAAATTACAAGGGAAGGAACTTTTCAAGCGCTTTAGAAGCAGCCAATCTTGCAAAATTTCAAGAAGGTTCTCTAAGTTCAAAGCATCAAAAAGAAAAGACAAACTTAAAGAAAGAGATTGCTTAGCCACAAGATCAGCTCGCCTATTAGATTTTCTACCATTCCATGAAATAGTCCAGTTTCAAGTTGACAAATCTCTATCGAATTTGAAGAAAGTTTGCACTAGTGAGCTATTCATTTGGATCTCTCAAAAACCTTAATTTCTTGCATTACCATGAAAGCATCTGAAGACATCTTTTCTCATGGCTAAATTAGTGGCCCAATCTAAAGCCTTTGCCTTAGTTTTAAAAGAAAAATCACAAAAGTAGAGTTTAGAAGCTGAAAAAACTACATTTCCCTCAATGTCTCAAATAATCATAGCCAATACAGCATACAGCAAATGCAAAGCAACATTAACATTAGCCTTTTACCAACCCTTTGCCCGTGGAGTCCACACCACCGGTTTCTCATATATACCTTTTACAATTCCATTGTCCACTGCTAAGAACTCCTCAGTCAATATCTCAAAAGTTCCAACCATATCCAAAATACTGTATTGTTATGCACTCATCTATTTAATAACGAATTTGGGCAAAATATTAATCAACAAGTAAAAAAAATGTAATACCAAAATTTACGTAGTTTGGTCATAAATGCTCAAACCTACATTCATAGGCGAAGACGAAAAAAAAATTACACCATAATCAAAGGAGAATACAAAAGAGTCTATAAACTCTCACAAATCCAAATACCACATACACCCATAACCTCTCTCACTCCAAAAACAAAGAAGAAAACCAAATAGAAAAATGAACGTATATTTTTCTACAATTTGAAAGGAAGTAAAAGAGCCAACAAAGCTTCATATTTCTTCCATGGAGAACTAACAAAGAGAACGACTATTAGAATTGGCGGCACCTACACTTTTAACAAAAGATAAGATATATGCTTAATCCTAAATATTTTTATTTGGGTGTAAGCTCACGTGAGCTATTTAAAGCTACACGCATCACAAATCTCCACCTTGGCTTAAATAGCACAAAGCTTCTAAAATTGAATTTCACAAATGTCTTCTCCAAATGCCCAACAAGCAATTCATAAACTGCAAGTACCAGATAAGTCTAAGTAAAACTTGAATTTGCAACAAACAAAACCCACAAATGCAGTTTTTGAAATCGAAGTATAAACCATAGCACTAACATAAAAGACATTGGCATGTATTCCTTTTATCTTCCAATGACAATCCAATCACATTTTCCAAAAGCATTTTTAAGCTCCACTTACTCACAAACATTGTGGTATAAACATGCACCAATAGACTCAATATTTTGTCCTAACGCATGACATTTCTGCTAACTACAATTTTGAGTGACTTAGGTCATTACATCATAAACCATATCTATTAACTTCAAAATCTAATCCATTGAATCAAAATTTTTTGCCTTTCTATCATGCTTACCATCAATTATATGAGCATATGCAGAACAATTAAATATTTTCAAATAATTAGTAGAACAACTAAGCCATACCTCAAGTAGAGTATTAAATCAAATGTGCAGTTGATGGAAACCCAAAGTAAGCATAACTAACAACTTCATTACAAAAGTCTAAAGACCAACCAAACTGAGAAAGTAAACAGTAAAATTTCTCCAAAAATGTTACTTTCAAACATTCTGCAACTCTAAATTGTGGTGTTTCCCAAATAGGTCAATGTCTTACTACATCATTAATGTTGCATAAATTACCCTCACAATAATATACACAAAATTCCTTTAACAAATCATCAACAACATCCAAATTTGACAAAGAGGAAACATCAGCATCACAAATAACTATATCACCCTAAACAACATAGAGGCCATTAGACAATTTTTTCATAATCATAACACCACAATCATTATAAACTCTTAAAACTCCACCTGCAGCAGAATACTCATAACCTAAGGAGTTAAGAGTGCTCATAGATATGATTTTTTTTTAATCAAATATGGCACATGTCAAACATTTATCAAAGCTTTAACTATACCATCATATATACATCCTAACTTGAACATATCCAATATCAACATCTTGACAAGAAATATCGTTTTACATCAAAACAACTCCCCTATCAACAAATTGATATGTAGAAAATCAATCATATGGGGGCACATATGGTATGAGCAACTTGTATCAAAAATTCAATTGTTGCCAAAACAACCAAATGATATAAATAAGGGATATTATCACTGAATGTCTCTAAACTATAGCGTGTTTTACACTTTCGTCCTAAAACTTTTTTTTATCTCACTTTAATCCTCAAACTCATATTCTCATATCACCGTAAGTCCTTTTTGAAGTTTCCGTACATTTGAACCGTTAAAAAGCACGTGCAATGCACGTGATGTCCATTTTAAAGGTAAAATTGTAATTGTGAGAGTTTTTATCACTATAGGTCCTTAAACTATATCGCGATTTACACTTTCATCCTAAAACTTATTTTTCACATTTTGATTTTCAAATAAATATTTCACTCAGATAAGCTTACACATGAGCTCACGCTAACATATCTCTCAATTTCACTCTCTCTGCTACATGCAAAGTTATTCTTTTTCTTTTTTTCTTTATCTTCATTTGTGGATACGAAAAAAAAATTGATTAAAAGTGTTTTGATTTTGAAAAAAAATTTGTGAAATATTTAATGTGTTGGAAGTTAAACTTGAATCACTAAATGATAGAGAAAATGATGAGGAATGAAAAATATAATAAAAGTAAAAATCTATTGATGGTTACATATTAAGCTTGGATATTTCAGGTGACATATCGCCAAATCGATGCATGAGTGACGTCATAAATGTTAATAAAATGGAACAAATAATACCAAAATCACCAGAAAATGTGGTCAGATGTGAAAGATTCGGTCGGGTATGGATAGAGGTTGCGCGACCCATTTCTTCTGAAACAAGATGACCCATTAACCCATTCCAAGTTTGATGATGACTGAAACAGTGTCGTTTTATTTTTTAATGACTTTTAAAACTAAATGCCAGAAACTAAAACAATGTTGTTTTATACAATCAACCATCCAGATTTACTACCATTTAGTTATTAAAACTTAACTTCCAATACATTAAATATTTCACAATTTTTTTTTCAAAATCAAAACACTTTTGATCAATTTTTTTCCATGTATATGCAAATGAAGATAGAGAAAGAAAGGAAAAAAATAACCTTGCATGGAGGAGAGTGCGTGAGATTGAGATAGGTGTAAGCGTGAGCTCATGTGTAAGCTTATTTGAGTGAAATATTTGTTTGAAAATCAAAGTATGAAAAAAAAAGTTTTAGGATGAAAGTGTAAATCGAGATATAGTTTAGGAATCTATAATAATAAAAACTCTTAAAATTACAATTTTACCCATAAAATGGACTTCACGTGCATTGCACATGCTTTTTAACGGTTCAAATAGATGAAAATTTCAAAAATGACTTATGGTGATACGAGAATATGATTTTGAGGATCAAAGTAAGACAAAAAAAATTTTTATGACGAAAGTGTAAAACACGCTATAGTTTAAGGACATTCAGTGATAATATCCCTATAAATAAAACATTTCCATCATCAAAGTTATTATCTACAAAGCCAACATAATTAGCAATATTAAATATCTTTTCTTTTTTACTTTTGAGTTTAAGACAATCATATTTCCAATGTCCTTCCTTATGAAAAAAGTTGCATTTTTTTCTTTCCTAGCGTGTAATTTATGTCTAGAATTTCCTATAGTATTTTCAAAGTTTCTACTTCTCGCAATCAAACCATCACCAACATGCTCATTCAAATTTTCAGATAAGTTTTTTTTTCAATTCCTTAAAAGTCAATGATGCTTTAACAACTTCCAAAAAAATATTATCTTTTTCATAAAGTATGGTACAACAAAATGGTCATACGAAGAAGGTAGAAAACATAACAATAATAGAGTTTGATCCTTGTCATCAATTTTCACATTAATATTTTTCAAATCCAGAATAATTCTATTAAATTCATCAAGATGATCTTGAATGCATGTACCTTCTGGCATAAGAAGTATATAAAAAATACGGCTTCAAATATAGATGATTAGTGAGGGATTTGCTCATATAAAAATTCTCCAATTTAAGCCACAACCTAGCAGTGGAAGCCTCACCATCAACATGCCGAAGTAACTCATATGACAATGACAACAATATTGTACTCCATGTTTGATCCAAAAAGTCTTCTTTCTCCTCATTAGACATTTTAGCTGGTAAAGCCTTTTGCCTTTCAAGGCTTTCAACAATCTTTGCTGGATTAATAAAGCTTCCATTTCACCCTCCATAGACTAAAATAATTTTCTCCCATTAAATTTATCAATCTAAAATTTTGCTGACATATTTTAAAAATTTAAAACAAACAACTGTTGCACAACCCACAAAATTTGTTCAAATTACTTCCAAAGAGCAAACTCGAATAATCCCAAATTTTACAAACATGTAACCAATAGCTTCCATCTCACTTGCCATAGACTAAAATCATTCTTCCCATTAAATTTATCATTCTCAAATTTTACCTACACCTTCAAAATCTTAAACAAACAAATATTGCACAACCTAAAAACTCCACTTGCTAGCAAAAGAAAACATTCTTAGTCCATTGAAATTCTTGAAAAGATGTTAATTAGTTTCCATTTCCTCACCACATATAGTACTACTTGGGTCAATTCCATCCAATATTCTCAAAAGAACTTCTTTTCTGGGCATTACATTAGCATCCAACCTCTACAAAAAAAAAAACAACTTTAATCTTTCATTAAGGTTCCAATTTTTTTTCAACAAGGTATCAATCGGAATAGGCTATGGGATTTTGAACCTCTCAGGCCTCCAATTTAAAACTCCACTTGCTAGCAATAGAAAACATTCTTAGTCCATTAAAATTCTTGAAAAGATGCAAATTAGTTTCCATTTCCTTACCACAGATAGCACAAACTTGGGCCAATTCCATCCAATCTTCTTAAAAGAATCCTTTATGGGCATTACATTAGCATCCAACCTCTACAAAAAAAAAAAAAAAAACATTTTAATTTTTCATTGAGGATCCAAATTTTTTTCAACAAGGTATCAATCAGAATAGGCTATGTGACATTTAGCTGGTAGCAATTGTTTACTAAGAATGAACCAATTGATTTTCCTTTCCAATTCAGCCAGTCCATGCAGTGCTAAGAAAGCCGTATAATTTTCAAAATGACCTAAGTGTTCTGCTAATCATAAAGATTTCTAACAAGCTTAGTGTACTAGTGATCTCTTTCATTGGCTTTAAAATTAGCCACCATTCTCCAAGTTTCAGTATTTATGTTAAGTCTAGGAGATGCAACAAAGTTGCAAAGTAAATGAATCAACAAATCATCCCAAATGTTGATGCTCAAACCGTGTCCAAATTTGAAGCAAGCATATTTAAGTAAAGCTCTTATTAAGCTGAGAATTCCTTTCCAAATCTTATTGAGCTAATTTTCAAGCAAGTGTTGCTAGCAAGGTTGAGTTCATTTATCTAAATAATTGAATTCCAAAACCCATAATTCTTTAGTTTACAAATCTTTGTCCAATCTTTTAAGCCTAAGAAGTGATCATTTCTTTGATTTGTATTCAACCAAACATTACGAACAAATGCTGACTGAAATTGTAAATTGACATAACGTATGTCGAGGTGGCTTGAGCGATTGACTTGATCAAAGTCAATTTCCCAACCTTGGAGAGTAATTGTCTTTTCCTACCTTCCAAGTGAGCTTACATTCTCCGTTGAATAATTACAAATTCTTTAATATGATTTTTTTCCAAAAATAAAAGAACTTTCCAAGTAAAGAGAACTAGAAACCATTTTTTTAAAACCTACTACTTTTTTAATTTATTTTCATCTTATCCCTTATACTTGTGTTTTTTGAAAAAAGTATTGATGATTGGTTAAAATTTACAAGATGTGTAGACCAACTGCAGTAAGGTATCAAGTACCCATTGATCGTCGAAGCTTCTTGAATGCTGGCTTTACCAGCAAGCAACAATTATCCGCATACATTAGGTGAGATATTGCTAGAACATTAGCTATCTTATTACCATGCAAGAACCTTTTGACTCTTTCTCAATAAGCAATCTATATAGAAATTCAGCACATATAATAAACATAAAAAAATGATAGAGGGTCGCCTTGTCTTTAGTTTTTGCTTGGAAAAAATGTTACTTGCAATACTTTTGTTGATAAGGGGAAAGTACTAAACATTACCAACACAAATCATGATGATATCTATGAAGTCGTCTGAAAATTCCCGTGCCCCAAGACCCTTATTAAAGAATTATCAATCCAACCTATCGTAGACTTTTTAAAGATCAATTTCATTAGCATCAAACAATTCTTCCCTTTGTGACTTTTAATCTTATGAGTGAATTCCTATTTGATTACCATGTTCTTCGTAATTTGTCTGACTTTTGATAAAGATGCCTTGTTAAAAGGAGATAATCTTATCCAAAAGAATAGCCAGCAACTAGTTATTATTTTTGCTACAAATTGTACAAGCTAATAAATCTAAAATGTTTGATATTAACTGGTTCTTCTTAGGGATGAGAGCAATAAAGGTCTTATTCATGGCACAAGGGTCTATTCTATTTTTAAAACACTCATGAGCAAAATTTATTGTTTTCTCTTTGATAATACTTACTTCCTGTAAAATATTTCAGAATATCCATATGGCATTGGACTTTTATTCTGGTGTAGACTACAATTGCGTCTTTGATCTTGTTAAATTAAAAAGTACGAGTAAACTCCTCATTATCTTTAGTTGTAATGCAGTTGATGCCAAAATCTCTCAGGCACTAGGAATATTAGGGAGGTTAGTATTAAAAGTTCTACAAATATCTTAATGAAGTAATTAATAATGTCAACTTTTCCATATAACCAATCAGAGCCATCTTTAATTACATTCATGTGATTTCTTCTTCTCCTAACAACCAAGCTAGTATAAAAAGAATATAGAATTCATGTCTCCCTTTGCTAACTAAGTCTCACGAGGCTTTTGCCATAAATAAACTCCAGCTGATTCCTCTGAATTGTTAGTTGCTTTTGTATACTTCTCTGCCTTCCAGCAATCAGGATTATTCATTTGTAATTATTTTAATTTTTTTTTCAGCAGCCCAATTTTGGTTGAACAAACCTAAACTCTTTCCTATTCCATCTCTTCAAGGCCTTAATGGTGTTTATTAAACCATTTCTCATTTTATGATAGGCTCTTCCATCTTTACATTCAAAATTCCAAGCTGCCTTAAGCATACTAAAGTTGGAATGATTTGTGGTTAATGCCTCTAAAAAACAGAAAAGTGAAATGATCAACTAGTCTCACTATCATTTCTAATGAGGATGGGTCAATGATCTGAGTGCTCATATGGTAGGTGTTCAACCAACTCCATTGGATTACAGTTATGCCAATCATTGTCAACAATTGAACGGTCGATTCATTTCTTAATGAAAGCTTAGCCTTCATAGCCGTTTTTTCAAGTGAACATTCTGCCTCTGTACCCTAAATCAACGCCTTTTGTTTCATGAATTAAAATATTCATGATTCAGACATGAAGATTACGATCCAAATCTTAGTTTGGATGTAAAGAAAATGTTTATACCCATATCTAAATTTGGTAGGAGAATATTAATATTTTATTCGATTAAGAAAAAGAACATGAAGATCTAAATCTCTGTTTGGATGTAAAGAATTTTTTTTACACTGAGATACAAATTTGGTTGGAGAATATTAATATTTTTATTTTAATTGTAATATTAATTATTTCAAAAATGACCAAAATTTATGTTTAAAAGTTACAGGAGGCCATATTTATCAATTAACATGTCACTTAGGAAAGAAAAAAAGATTTATGGATGAGTTCTATAATTTTGAAATATTCAAAGGATTAATTTTAAGGGATTTTTGTATGGATGTCCCCCTCACAATGAAATTAATTATTTATGTCCACCACTTTTTATTTAGCTATTCATGCCCACCACCTAATCAATCACATACCCAATTTTACCCTTCTCTAACTTAATACACATACGCTCTTCAATTACTCCACTTTTTCGTAAATAAGTCTCATTTTCTTCTATTTTGTGTGAATCAACTAGTGATTTCCAATTCCTGCTTGATTTCTTTGTAATTTTCTATATATAAGTTACTTTTTAGCACCACTCAGTTACTTTGGATTCCATTTTCAAGTTTTTAAATTTAACTCTAAAGTCTAGCAAAGTAATTTGCATATTTCTTGTTTAGAACAACATAAACAATGTGCATGCTTATTAGTTCTTTCAAGTTTATAGAATTGAAAAAAATAAAAAAATATAAGATAAAAACAAAAAAACCATGAAAATCTGAGTTTGAAGATTACAGGAATCACCTTCACATTTTTCCTATCTGATATGAACCACACCTCTCTTTTTAAGGGCGGAGTGAAGCTTGTTGGATAGCCTATGACGCAGATTGTAAGTCACATGTAGATTTATCAGATCCTCTCCATTCTCTTTTTACTATCATATTTATTTTTTGTCTTTTAATTACTATTTTTTTTGTATTTTTAATAGTTTTTAAGATTTTTCCAAATTCTGTTTAATACTATGATTATTTTTTGTTTTCTAATAAACATCAAATATACTATAATTATAAACACAAAAAAAAAAAACTAATAACATAAAATGTCACACCAAGATATGATATTATATTAATTACAACTCAAAAAGCCATCAACCGGATTGCATATAGTCTTATTACATCTATTCCAATCATTAAAAAAATACAAAAAAATGGAATTTTTTTAGAAAAATAAAAAACTAACAGAACCATAAAGTCCTATAAGTGATGTCATCACTATGTTATGGAGTGTCTCCATTGTTGTACAGAACCATTTTGGCATTCTCATTAAAAAGTGACACTCCAATAATGAGTAATTAGAAACAAAGCTAGTAGTTTTTTTTTTTTTACGCATCACTCATCATAGATGCATTTGTAGCAACATGAATTTTGTCATCATAGCTCTCACACGATGATAGACGATGAGGATGATGGCAACGGTAGCGGTAGCTATGATAGTGGTGGGGAAGCTCGCCCAGATCTTGTGGTCCTCCTTTTTGACGTCCCTGGTGATAGGCTTGTGGACCTCCTTTTGCGGTTCTCCAATAATGGGCAAACATCTGATAGAACCACCACTTTGCCTTTTTCTACCATGGGATTGGAATGGAAGTTTAAGAAATGGGTTTGAAAATGGAATGTTTAAAAAAAAAAAGAGTTTGATAAAGATACTTATAAGGTCACTGTAGAAGGCAAAAGGGCAATAACTTCAGATAGTCTTTTCATATTCAGGGAAGCATGCCACCTTTTGGGAAATATGCCGCCCTTTTGTATTCATGAACCCACACACCCTTTTGCACATATCGCCAACATTTGCATGCATTTCTTAGAGAAATGCGGTGTTGCAAATTTTAGGCAGGGTTCACATTGTCCAGAATTTGCACATATGACTTAATGTTTGCACATACCACCCAAAGTAAGGATAGTATGTGCATTTAATTGTTCACATCGCTCAACTAGCTTCACAGCGCTTTAATGTTGGATGGTGTGATATATCATAGGGCGATATGAACAATAAAATGCACACACCGTCTAACATTTGCACACGCCTCCTGTAAATTGCATACATCGTCCAATTTTCAAACGGAGCATATACTGTCATCTGCAACTTTTATTTTTATATTTATTTTTCTTTATGTTTTCATTTCAATAAATTAAAACACACACATAGCATTCAAAAATATTATTATACATTTTAACAATATTATTCTAACAAAAAAAACAATTTATTGTTTTGATGTTGTAAAAAAACCTCTAAAAAGCTTGAAAATGAAGTTTAAATTTTAAAAAAGTTTGATATTGTTAACCGGATAGTCTTTTAAAGCAGCTATTACATATAAAATTGAGAGAAAATAAGTAGATACTTGTAAAATAAAAAAGGAAATAAACAAAATTGTAGAAAAATTGTAATTATTTGCTAAAAAAAGTACACATAGTAACAATATTAAGCAAAAAAAGGTAAAATGGATTACATGAAAAATATGAGCGTTGTAGTAAAAAATGAGCATGGATAGATAAAAATCTGATGGCCATTAATACAAAAAACTTTAATTTATGAAAACGTCAGAATGTATGGAAGAGATGGAACCTATTCAGCCTAAGTCATATACCCTAACCCAAAAGTTCGAAATTGCAATCTTTTACTTTGGCCCAACCCAAGTTCACAAGAGCAATGCCCACGTGTCAACTCGCCGTATCTCTAGAAACCGCTCTTCAACTCTGATACGAAGTCGCGCGCATAGACATATATATATAAATATATATGCATATATATCTCCTCAGGAAAAAAAAAAAAAGAGAGTAGATTTGAGGAGGATTTTTCCTCTACCGAATGCTTCGAAGAGCCAAACCCTAGCCTATTTCTGTAGCCGTCTTTCTCTCTTGCTCTTCCTAGATCACCTACTCCACTGCATTTTTCGTCCTGTCGCAGGCGAATTCTACTCTCCACCTCCGCCAGAAACGCCTTTGACGGCAGCCAAACCCTAGGATTGATCGAGTTTTTACGTAAGTCTGCTTAAACGATGATTGTTTATTTAGGGTTTCTGTTTTGTTTTTTTATGTCATTTTCCGGCTTGGTTTACTCGTTTCAGACTGATAGTTTGAGATTGGGATTTTTTTTTGGATTTGGACTGATGAAATTAGTTCTCCTTTAATTTAGCAAATAAGCTCAATTATATATATATATATATATTAATTTTTTATTTATTCAATTGGTGACTGAATTTCTGCGGATAGTTTGGAATTAACTTTTGCTGGAATAAAAAGCTGATTGAAAGTTGTTTATAAAAAACTTCTATCTAGTTTTATGCTTTTTTAATGTCTTCTGGAAGTGAATTGATGCTTCATGAATCGGGTATGCTCTGTTTTAAGGCGGGAATTGAATTATGGTTTGTTAAGAGAATAGTTACTCCTTGGTTATTATTTATGAGCTGGGTGATACGTCTTTATAAGATCTAATATAGTGATTTTGAAATAGGTTGACAATTAATTATTATAGATAATTAGTGAAAAATAATTGCAGATTCTCCTCAGGGAAAAAGGGAAGATAGCTAATGTTTTTGCAAACGATTTTTTGTTTGTTTTTGTTTTTGTTTTTTCTTGTTTTTTGTTTTTTTGTCTATTTGGGTATTTATGATAGAGTAACTCAAGAATAGAGCTAAGTTCATTGATTATCTTTGTTAAGATTGTTAGCTTATAGTTATTGATTTCATCGTGTGTAGTTTGAATATTAATTTAACTATGCATAATTGGAGGCTGTATTGCATTTACTTTCACTTTTCATACATTGCCTTATATGATTCTCACGTTTTTCTAGTTTCTACCATATCTACTTCTATATGTTATCTTTTAAATGGTTGGGAGAGAGAAAGAAGGATTAAAAGTAATTTCATGCAAAGCATGTACGTTCATGTACAGCTAAGAATATGCTGTGCATAATTCTATGGTATGTGCTTGTAAATGAGGATGCATTTTATATGTTTGTTGAGGATTTTGGTCGATTCTATGGTTTTTGGATGCATATATCATCCCTAATTTTTTATTGTTTATGATGTGCTCTACAATTTTTGGAGCTTCTAAAGATGTGAACTTTTATTTGCTATTGATAGTATTCACCTCATTCCACAAGAATTATCAAATAAGAGATAAGTTTCAGATGTAGTCTTACTAGAGGATTCAGGATTTAAAGTTGGACAGTTTCATGCAACATTGGTAAACTGTAAGTCCAACACCAAGCTTGAGTCTCTCAGTCCACGAAGATAATTATAGTTTCTGGAATCGATCTGTAAGTCCAACACCAAGCTTTGGCCTCTCAGTTATAAAAATGAAGGCTTCCATGAAGATTATTATAGTTTCTGGAGTTGATGAAGTATTGTACTTCAAGCAAGATAGATAAATGTCTTGTTGCTGTAGCCTGCAAATTTGATTTATAGTTATTTGGGATGCTGCACTACAATTGTTTTAGGGGAAACAAGCTGGTCCAGGGACCGTGCAGCTACTTCCAGCATTCTTTTCCCTGGATTGCATTATATGTATCTTCTCTTGTGGAATTTTTATCTCTTTGCTAATTGTATAAGCATTCCAATCCATAGTAGTTGCTTCCCGGGCTTCTGCCCCTTTTACCCCTATAACTAAAAGAGAGATCAAACTCATTATCAAGTTGAGATAGTGCTAAGGTGAAAACCCTGCTTATTCAATGCTAGATGTTATGAGTATAATGACTCTTGTAATTCCATCTTATGAAATTTAATATTATATGCTAACACATCTAGACTTCATTGAAAGAGGGCATGTCTGAATAGTTCCCAGAAAATGAAAGATATCCTGGATTTCATAAAACGATTTTGAGATTTTATCAGTTTGATATGTGATCATATTTATTTAAACTGTCAAGTAAAATTACTGTTAGTATAAATTTTCAGAAGATCCTGCTGAATCTACCTTTTTTAATGTTTTACTATAAAATTTTTAATCTAGCGTTTAGTATGGTTTGAAACTTCAAAGCAAGTGAACTTACTCTTCCTGGTGCTTTATGAATTTGGTGGATTACATTTCTTAAAAAAATAGAAAAAAAAAATGGTTGGAGCTTTGCAAATGGATGTGAATCTCCAATTCCTCTTCTGAAAGAAGATTATCAATTAGCTGATATATCATGGCACACGAAGTGCTACCTCAATCGACTACCATTAGACCTATGATTTATGAGGCTTCTAAGATTCTTTAGTTTGCAGTTGAAGGTTGGACTATGGTTCTTTCTGTTGCTGGGGGTATTAACCAAGTTTTTTGTTTTCTGAAAAAGAATGTAGTGCAATTAGGTTGCAAAGTTATAACAAAGGTGTACTGCAATTTGTCATTTATCAATTTCAATGGTGTCTGTTTGTATTAGGGGTCTATATTCCTGAAGTAGTTGGACTTTATGAAACAGTTCTCTTGTAGCAGAGAAATAAACATGAATTATAAGTATAGTGCTGTCTAAGCTTTTAAGCATCAATTGGTAAATTGTAGCAATGGTATTTAGAGAGGAATTAGAAGAAAATGATGCATTATTAATATCTGTTCTTCTCATCATCGTCTATGAATATGTGGGTTTTCCTTACCCTTTTGAAGCAGGTTGTTAAGCTTGATGATGCAATGAAGATACTACTTTTTTGTTGTGAGATATAGGTTTATTGTTTATGCAATTTTAGGCTGGATGTCCCTTTGCTTATAAGAGAGAAGCAGTATTAATCAGATAAAGGATTTGGAAGTTTCTTTAGAAATTAAAGCCAACTTTTGTGATTTAAATGGAACCAAAGAAGTTCAATAAGCTCTACCTTTTAAATTATGCTAGAAATAAACATTCTAAATGAAGTTGGCTTTTGCATTAATCTAATGAGGTACTGTTTTATCTGCAATGAAAACCCGTTGAAAGCTTCTGATTTATAGGTGAATTGATCTCACTGCATTATGCGGTTCAAATGTTGGGTGAAGCTGCTGCCATCCTTGTTGGGATGATGTGATGTGGTTTTTTGATTGGATGTAGCAAGCGTTCATTATTATTTTTGTCTAAATATAGTGATCAATGGAAATAAATTTATCCATTTAATTTTCTGTCAGCCTTGTTTTAGTACTGAACTTTGAATGGAGAGCATACTATGATTAATTTCCTTTTCTTTGATTGCAGATTCTATGTTTGTGTTTGAGTGGCGACCTCTACATGGTGGATTGTACAAACTAGGAAATTTCTGTCAATAAGATTGCAGTTGGTCTACCCACTTATGGTCAATAGTAATAGTGTAGCATGTCAAATAATCTTGTCTCACAACAGTTCTCGATTCAAAGCTTGCAAATTGGCCAGCTGGAACCCATTTTGAATAAGACGGATTCTCCACTACCTGAAATGCGAATGATGGGAACTGTAAGGTCGGTATCATCCAATAATCCTGCGTTGCAGCAGTTTTTGATTTCAAACAAGCAAACAGAACCGGTGGAATCTATCTCCAATAATCCTGTATCGCAGGGGTTATCAGCAATGAACTTTCAAATGAGACAGATGGAAGCCCAGGCAAATAAATCTATGGAATCACAGCAGTTCCTAACACCTAGTAACGAAATAGGACAGATGGGATCCATGTTGAATAATGTGGGTTTGCAGCAAAATTTTAAGCGGAAGGCACCAGTGGAACCCAATCCTCATAACTCAATGTCGCATAAGCGGATGGCACAAATGGAACATAGACCATGGTTACAGCAAGTGTCTGGATCGAACAAAAGAGTTATGCAACTGGAATCTGTGCCAAATGCTCCAGCATCACAGCATTTGCCTTCACCTAATAGGAGAACTGTAAAGATGGAGTCCTTTTCAAATAAATCTGTTTTGCAGCGGCCCTCAAGTCAAAAAAATCAAAATGTGCAGATGCAGCCATCTTCCAAGGCTTCAACTGAATCATCGGAATCTGTGAGGTCCAAGATGAGGGAGTCACTAGCTGCCGCATTGTCCTTGGTTAATCAACTGAAAAATAAACCTTCAAATTCTCAGAGCGAGGCTGGAAATTCTCTAGGGAGGACAGAGGAGAATCCTCAGCCTGGTGGATCAGCTTTTAGTGTTGGTAACACCGAACCTGTATCTAAAGAGTCCAAAGACATTTTGCACTTAAGTGATAGTTGTTCTGATCAGAAAAGCAATGATGGTAGAGGTGGATCTCGGATAGGTTTTGCTGATGTTAGAACTGGTGATTCTAATCTGACCTCAGGAAATGATAGAAGAGAATTCCAATCATGTAATGTTTTGCCTTATGATGTGTCATTTAGTGAGAACCTTTTTGTCAAAGATGAACTGTTGCAGGGAAACGGGCTTTCCTGGATATTGGATTCTGATATGCAGATGACAGAGTCAAAGGAAATTCAAGCATCTGGAAAACAAAATTTGGATTGTGGAGCAGCAAGTAGAGATATTGTTGAACCAGCAACTTCAAATTTGCTACATTCTCCACAACATTTAGCCTTTGAAATTGAAGCAGAATTATTTAAGTTATTTGGAGGTGTAAATAAAAAGTACAAAGAGAAGGGAAGATCTCTTATTTTTAACTTAAAAGACCGTAATAATCCAGAACTGAGAGAAAGAGTTATGTCTGGAGAAATTCCTCCTGAAAGACTTTGTTCAATGACTGCAGAGGAGCTTGCTTCCAAGGAGCTTTCTCAGTGGCGGATGGCAAAGGCAGAAGAGCTTGCTCAAATGGTAGTCCTGCCCGATTCTGAAGTTGATATTAGGCGTTTAGTGAGAAAAACACATAAGGGTGAGTTTCAAGTTGAGGTTGAACAAGATGATAATGTTCCACCAGAGGTTTCTGTTGGTACAAGTTCACTTGGACAGAGTCAGATGAAAAGCAAAGATGCTACTCGTACACCGAAAAAACGCGATGGACAGAAAAGCCAAGTAAATTCTTCAGGTGAGAATAGTTGTTCAGGAGACCAAAATAGTTCATATACTCTGACTATTCCTTCAACTGAAGGAACTGATCTATTGCAAGGACTGATGGTCGATGATGAGTTGAAGGATGCAGAATTTCTCCCTCCAATTGTCTCACTAGATGAATTCATGGAATCACTAGACTCAGAGCCACCATTTGAGAATATACCAGTTGATGCTGCAAAAATGACACCTACCTCAAACAAGGATGATTCCGAAGTTGGATCTGAATTGAAGTCTACTGATCCAACTCCAAAAGACACTGTTGATGCTTCCCCTAGGAGTCTTGACAATGTTGACGACAATGTTGCTGCTACTCACATAAACTTAGATGCTGACAAAAAATCAAATGATAGTGATTTGAAATCTAATCACGGTGACTCTGATGTGAACTCCAACTCCAGAAGTGGTCTATCTGGTAAGAAATCTAATGACAGTCCTGTGGAATCAGAAACTGCCTTGTCTAGCACACAAAAGGGTGAACATGTATGGGGAGGCTTACTTCAGCTCAATATCTCAACAACAGCCTCTGTTATCGGCATTTTTAAAAGGTATGGCTTTTCATAATAGATAATAATTTTAATCCAAAGTGTTTCTTCAAATGTTCATTTTGAATTTTTACGAAAATAATAGTTTGTTTTGGTCTACGTGTATATATAAATCGAGAGGGAGGGGAAGGGAGAGAGAGTAATGATATTATTAGGATGTCCTAATGAAAATGCCATTAGGATTGTTACTAAATAGTCTGTTTTTAGTGACTATATATATATATATATTGCTTTTTGAAGTGCAGATATCTGTCAAGTTTCAAAACTTATGGATGTGAAATCATGGAGATTGAAACAGATACAAATGACAGATTAAAATATATGATATTGAACTATTAGTTATGACCTGACATTTCAAAGACTAATGGACACTAGTGATAGACTGAGGGCTGACTGTTGGTTTTACATACGTATATATGTATGTATGTGTGTGTAGATTGTAGGGAATATAATCTTCTTTACACAAGATGATATCTAATGTATTTTAAATTCTTAGGTTCTCAGAAAAATTTGTCCTCCCAAATATTGCTAATCTTGTTTTCTTGTTACAGTGGTGAAAAAACCTCCGCAAAAGAGTGGCCTGGCTTTCTTGAAATCAAAGGGAGAGTCAGACTGGATGCATTTGAAAAGTTCCTTCAAGAGCTACCTTTGTCTCGCAGTCGTGCTGTCATGGTATCACAAGTTACCTTTTATTGTAGTACAAAATATGTATCCTTTTATATCCTTCAGTCCATGAAAAATGGAAGATCATTCATTGCCACTTCCGATGTTCATTATCTGCTTAATACTTCCGACACACTAGTGGGTTTGCTCTTAATGGAAGAAGGATTTTCTGTCTCAACAGAGCATTCATCGGATTTTTGTGGCGGAAAATATATTACTAAACAAAATAAATTAGTATTTCTGGTTAAGCAAAACTCTTGAGTTTTTTAACTTCTGGTACAGTAAATTTTGACACCCTGAGTGCCTAAAAAAAAGTTGAGCGATGTTATGACTAAAGCTGGGGCTGTGTGTGGGGAATCAAACTTTATATGTTGGTTGCTTAGTTTGCAATTCTCCCTAGCTGGATGAAGATGGAAAAGAAATTGTTGAAGTATATTGATGGAAACCTTGAATAGCAACGCAGAACAAATTACTTAAATTAAATCACGTACTTCTATTGCAGAATAGTTTCTTTCAATATTTTTTAGCCATTTTACGGATTTTATATAAAAGAAAAAATAATGTCTTTGAAGATTTTAATTCAACTATAGTGCACAATTTCCTGATAAGCCAGCGGGTGCGACCGTTTATATAATGTTCACTATGAATTACTGCTCTCCACTACAAATTGATCTTTTTCCTTGCAATTTCACATATATATGTTTGGCCAACTAATTTTTATTTTTTTGTAGGTGGTTCATTTTGTTCTCAAGGTGGGGTCCCCTGAAAATGAGCAATCAATTCTTCAGGAGGTAATTAGCTAAAGTGTTTACATCATATTTCGTTCTGCCCCTGCTATCTGGCAAATAACTTATCAAATTTTAAAATAATGTCTTGTGCTTCAGGTTGCAGATTCATATACTGTGGATGAGAGGGTCGGTTTTGCTGAGCCCGCGCCTGGAGTGGAACTTTACCTTTGTCCACCGCATGATAAGACACTTGAAATGCTGGGAAAGATCATCCAGAAGGAACACATTGAGGCAGTTAAAGCAATTGATAATGGCTTAATTGGTGTTATTGTATGGAGAAAATTATCTATGACCTCTCCCAAATCTCACAAACACGTGTCGAAAAAGAACCATTTGAGTTCTAGGAGACATCAAGATACAAATTTGAATGCCAAATACAAAACACCCAAATCAGCCACATCCCAGGGCAAACATACCACCGACCCTGGACCCTCACCTGATGAGGATGAGGATGATGATGATGATATTCCTCCTGGGTTTGGCCCTCCAGCTTCCCGGGATGAAGATGACCTTCCTGAATTTAACTTTTCTGGTGGTTCAAATTTGTCACTGCCACCGTTTTCTGCACAAAATCCTAATAGAGGTATAGGAACATCCTCGTTTTGCCCACCTTCACAGTCTTCTTCTCGACCAGTAGATCAGATGAGAGAGCTTGTTCAAAGATATGGACAACCTGACACCAATCCATTTCCAGGAAACTGGAAGGACAAGGTTGGAGGCAGTGCGGTTGCAGTTCAATCTTGGAATGATGATGATGATGACATACCGGAGTGGCAGCCACATGCACCGCAACAGCAGCCGACACCACTGCAACAAGTGCACAGCTTCCAGCAGCAACCAACGCTGCGACCTCACTTTGTAAACCAACCGCTTTTGGTACCCTCTCATCAGCCAGCCCATCAGACATTGATGCCTTTGCAATTGCCGCAGCCTCCTATCAATGCGGCAAAAGCCCCGGAAAATCATGCCATATGGCAGCATGGCACCTGGTGGGTTCCTCCAGTCCAGGGGAGCAACCTGCGGCCGGCATCTGGCCAAGGAATAAATAGTGGTCAGTCAGGCACGGCCTGGCAACAAAATGCCCCCACAAGTAGAGGGTTTTGATTTTCTCCTCTCATGTAAAAAGTTAAAATGTTTCTTCTTTGTATTTCGTGTAGTCAATGTAAGCATAAATTGATCAGAATGGTCGCAGTAGTTTTTTCCAAACCAAAAGCCATTTTGTCCAAGCTCATCCAATTCCCAGACACCCACTTTTTAATAGCCTGTCATTGGGTTAAAATCTGGCCTTATTATGAAAATGGCTAATAATTAAATTTTTTTATTTTTTTAATTTTTTTTAAAACTAAAAAAGCATACTATATTAAACAAACACTAAAAGTACATCAGCCATCAGTTCCATCCTTGCTATCTAGATTCCAAAAACAAGGAGGTAGTAAGGTAGGATATATACACACCAAAAAATCTAGCATTCCTAGCCCAAGCAGCTAAAAATGAGCTAACTCATTAGCTTGTTTAGGAGACCAACTAGATGAACAATTTTAGAACAAATTTTCTTCTAGCTTTCCAACATTGATCGATCAGCAAACCGCAAAAAGAGTCAATTAATCTTGATCTTGAGGAGGAATATTAAGCAAATATGAACCACTTATCAAAACTGAAACAAAGTCTTGATATCTTGGATTTGCAAGTTATCTAGCTTAATGCACCACTTACTTACAAACCAATTTGCTTTAAAAAAAACTACGTTTCACCAAAATGTGCATCAAAGTTTTCCTTATCGTAGCCACATAAAGAGACATTCAAGGTCATTCTAACCAATTTTATCAGCTAATTTAAATTTAGTCGGTAATATATAATGTAAAATCCTCCAAAGGAGATGCTTTAGTCTTTCGTGGATTTTTTATTTCCGTAATTTCTTGAGAATGTATCCAAATTGAGAATTCCATCTAAGCCATAGTCCACTCAAAATGCAGATTTAATAGAGAAAAATCCATTCCTGTCGTGTGCCCATAATAATTCGTGTTGAATAGATTTAGTAGGCCGATGAATTTTCAAGATGTTCTCAACGGTTTTATCATCAACTAGAGATCTAAGTTCTTCCGTAATTTATTCAACTGTGTTATTCTTCAAGCTATCAACTATGTGAGGGAAATTTTGTGAACCATCAACTATTAGAATTGGATTAAAATATGGGATCCAAAGAATATTTATATATGCATTATTTGAATCGTGTCGACAGAAAAGGTAAGGCAAAACAAATATAATGGACAAGACATTTTTTGTGCCAGTTTTGTGTATTGGACGATTTGCCCTTGATTTAATGTTTTATATTTTAGCCATCCTATAGACTTTTTTTTTTTCTTCAAAAAAAAAAAAAGTCAATTTTTCTTTTTTTGGTATGAGCAATTTTAACGGTGCTCTTTATTCTAAAATAATATAATTTTATTTTCTATTAAGAGCATTTTAATTAATTTTAAAAAATAAAGAATGATATTTACTAAATCATTTTAATATTCTCTTTTAAATTAACATATACTGATAGAGTTACTTAGAAATATACAAAGCAACAAATGAACACATACATATAATATGCATAGAAAAATATCGAGTAATAAATTAAAGGATTGACAAATTTAACTTAGATAACACAGGAGATTTTCTACATTTAGAGAGTCAAATTTATTTCTATCTTAATTTTTAAATTTAAAAAGCCTTTTGGAGAACTAAAAAAGTTGACTCTATTTTAAAGAAAAGAGGAAAAATAAAAGCCTATTAAAAATACTCTAAATTCAAAAAATAAAATAGAGAATCAATTTGGCTCTCCAAATGTAAAGAGATAAATTAACTCTATAAGTTAAATTTATCATTATTTTCATTTATTGTTCTACATTTTTATATGCACACTATTTATGTATGTTCATTTATTACGTTATATATTTCTATGCACCTTTATCTTTTTGTATTATTTATTCACCTAAAAATCATTATATATTATTTTAACGAATAATGTTGAAATGATTGAGTAAATATCACTCTTTATTTATAAAAATTCATTAAAATGCTCTTTATAATAGAACACATATTTTTTAAAATTAAAAATACTATTTTTTAAAATAAAAAGCATCACTGAAGATGCTCTAACATCGTATAAATTTGTAAGTGTATTCAATTAAGAGACTTTAAAAGATTTTTTTAGACTTTGTAGACTTTAATAAATTTTTATAGATTTTATTAAAATATGAATGACTTTTTATAATAAAAAAAATTAATGATTTTCATAGTCTTTGAACAAATTTTATAAAAATTTTATTTTTACTACTAAATTTATAAATACTTTATATTTCTCTTTCCCCTTGCAATCATTTAATTATTTTTTAGATGACCTAAATGATGCTTATGCTCTATTACCCCTCAATGATGGCTGCATGCGTAACTGATGAAAATGGTAAAATTTTCCAATTCAAAGAAAAAATATATAATGTTCATAAAATACCAAAAAGTTATATTATGTATTTATAATTAATTATGTATTAATCCAAACATACAAAAAACTTAATTTATTATTATGTATTTATAGATTAAGTAAATAAGTTAAAATAAATAACTTATTGCTATATATCTATGTTAATTTTTAATTAACATTATTAAATAGTTATGAAAATATTATATTAATAATTTAATTAAAATCATTCTCAAACATAATTGATTTCACCGGCCAAAAAAAAAATTATTAAATAAGACTTAAGATTTCAATCGATGAACATGTCAGCATATAGAACCTGGTGGAACCAAATTGATCATGAGCTTCATTAAAGTCAGAGGCCAAAACTGCATCAAAAATTTCTGGGTCGCATGCTAATTGCAAATGGTATTGAAACATCGATCAAAACTAGTAGCTAAAACGAGCAAAGACTAGAACAAGAGAGAAAAATAAGACCCCATGAATAAAAGCTTGAAGCTGAGACAGTAGAGTTAATAAATCAACAAATTTATCTATGAAAATAATTTCCAAAACTTGAAACTCTAATCCACAGTCCTATTTTATTTCTCCAGATCTACAATATTGCAAAAATTAATACTGGGTTTTCAAAATTGGAGATGAATGTGGAAGAAAAAAGTGACTGATGTAAATTTGCCAAAGGTGAAGAGCTAATAATTGGTCGCATGGTTGCAGAAATTCATATAAAAATAAAATTACAAGAATTACCCTAGTCCTCCTTTTTATTTGTCTTTAAAAAGTTTGAAAGTTTACGTGGAGAATGGAATATAAATTTTCAGATTGAATACACATGCTACTCACTCAAAAGGTTCACAAAAATTTATAAAAGTCATTCTATATATGGAAAAATACAATTTAAATTAAAAACTTTTAGACTTTGTGTACTTTTAAAATGTTAACTAAATATACATCTCTCCCTTTTCTCACTCTCCTCTCTCCAATCTCTTTCTCTCCCTTTGTCTCCCTATCCTCTATATAAACCAGAATTTTTTTTATTTTTTTATTTTATTTTTTCATCAAGCTACACTCGTAATTGATTTCTCTTACTTTTCATGTTCGTATCTGTGATTGAGAAACTGATTTGGAGTTTGGATAACCAAAACCTTATCTGAAATTTCCAATTTTATGCTTTGGCCTTTACTGGAGGTGGGTCTACGATATGAATGAGGAATTTTGCTACTTTTCTCTGTACCCACTTCAAATTTGATGTTGTTGTTTATGTTTAGGCTTTTTTTATACTGTTCCACTTAACTTTTCTCTAACGTTTAAAATAGGCATGTGTCATCCTTGTTAACATGAAACGCTGTGCTAGTGCCTCCACTCATTATTCCCCTTTTAATTTCACCATTTGAGCGTTCATGTGCCATGCACATGCCTTTCCATAAGCTAAAATAAATGTATTTTAGTATTTTCACTATTTTGTTTCTCTCTCTCTCATTCTTCTTCCCCTTTTTTCTTCTTTTTCTTTTTCTTTGTTTCCTCGCCATCTCTGATCTTCTTCACCATCTCTCTTACTTTTTTTTTTTTTGTCCTCATCAACCTATCGCTAGTTACAAGGACTTTTGATCCTGTTGGTGCACTAGTTAGAAGGGATGCATTATCGAAAACTATTTATTCACGCCTGTTTGATTGGTATGTTAAATTTTTTTTTTTTTATGCGTTTTATTGCAATTTGTTCAATATTTTAGGCTCTAACCAAAATTTTTGTAATCATATAGGTTTGTGGATAAAATCAACAATTCCATGGGTCAAGAACCAAAATCAAAGTCATTAATTGGAGTTCTTGATATTTATGGGTTTGAGAGTTTTAAGTTTAATAGGTAAGCCATTAAATATATTTGGGATTTACAAAATGATATCTGACTTTGGGCCTAGAAATTTGCCCTGTTGAATAGTTTTGGGTATTAATTTTACAAATGACTAGGACAAGAAAAATATTAAAAAATAAAGAAGACAAAGATGGCGAAGAGGATCAAAGATGGAGATGAGGAAAAAAAATAAAATTAAGATGAAAGAACGGGAAGGGGACACCACAAGAGAGATTACTTTTAGCTATAAAACTATTTGGTTGTTAAAGATGATATTTTGGTTGCTCAAAGATTTAGCAATGAATTTGATTTCGTTTGCATTTCCATTGCTGATGGAGTGTCAAGAAAAAGTTTTACCGATGTAATCAAAAACTTTATCGATCCATCTTTTTAGTGATGAAATTTTATTTCACCTTTATATATTTTTCTTTAAGACAAGTCTTTCATTGCTAAAAATTTTTAGTAGCAAATGTTTTTATCGTTGAAAAGTCAATAAATCGTTGAAGAAAAGTTTTATTTAGCGGCAAAATAATTTTTTCTCGATACACTTGTACCGACAAAAACAAAGCAATTCGTCTATAAAAATTGTGGCCAAAATAATATAATTTCATCGTTTAATGTGTTTTCGACGATGAAATTTTCTTTGCCTATGGATTTTAATGGCCAAATAATTTGGTTGCTAAATATGTTAGCAATTTATATAAACTTTTAATTAACCTTATAGCAGCAAATTTTCATTGGCAAAAAAAAAAAGCAGTCAAAAAAAAAATTTTAGCAATTAGAGTTTTTTATAAGTAAAAAGACACTGAGAAAAAAGAAAAATTTGTCAGTGACAATAATAATTTTTTCGCTATATAAACTTTGTTGATGATTTTTTATTTCCTCGGCAAAGATTATTATTATTATTAAAAAATTATATAAAAATTAATAATGGGAATTCAATAAGTTAGCAGAGCAATAACCTAAAATATTGTTAGAGAGAAGATGAAGAAAGACTTTGAAATGTGTAGATACAGAGAGAGAAATTGAAAGACTTTTAAAAAAGAGACAGGACTTACTAGTGCGATGCAAAACTATCAAATTAACCGATTAAATGATCGGCGTTGAAGCTTCAAATCTGGTGTCATAGGAATGGATTCTGGCATGGGTGTGGAGGCATGAAGACGTGGAGGTTTTTTAAATCTGGCGTGGGTGTGGAGGCATGGAGGTTTTTCAGATATCTAGTTTGATTTAGAGTTTTATTTTTTTTTTTAAGTAGGCGCCCCAATTTTTGAAACTAATGTGTAGGTTAATGCACAGCAATCTGGTTGAGTGCTAGTGTGAAACAATGTTATTTCTAAATATATATATATATATATATATTTGTTATCATAAGTTATTTATAATTTAAAAAGTTAACATATCAGTTATAATTGATCATATGTAATTTGATTATTTTTTATATGTTATGTTTAAATATAAAAAAATAACAAGGTAATATATTATGATCTTATATATGATCCTTGGAAGCTGAATTAAATTTTCTATAGCATATTCTTCACCCAGCCTTCATAGTGTTCAAAATTTATACAATTCAATTTGCAAAACCAACTATATATAGCTTGATTGATAATTTGGCCATATGCTATATGACTGCAATTCATTGTTTTTATTTGCATAGTCACACATGAGAAAACCAGTAAGTAAAAGATAGTTTTTATTGAAGTAATATTCATCAGCTCATCATTGAGTCTTTAGTCTTACTCTTTATCACCTTGTAATACTTTTGATAAGCTCCAACTGAATGGTTGTTATAGAATTCCTTTCAATAAAAAAATTCATTTGATAAGTTCTGTTTTGTTTTCTTGTTTTAAAAGAGAGCAAACAAAATAAACTGCACATTCGTTAAGGTTAACTCATTCTAATTAATGCATATTATTAATCAAATTCCAACATTTAGTTTAATTAATATAAAATAATAACTCTAATAAAAGGTCCAAAACAAGTTTTTCTTTTTATCCTTGCAAAATAACCAAGAAAATTCCAAATGAGTTATTAATCACTAAATTAATAAGCACTAATATATACATTATAGATTTTATTTCATACACTATGATTGAAAAGAACTAAATGAGATTTGACTTAAGCAGTATTAGCCTGGTTTTCGGTTACCTAAGACCCTTATAACACAAGAAATCAAAATTTTTATAAATTGTGAAGAATTTCATGGGATATTATAAGTTATGGCATTTTACATATATCGTCCTTAAGTTTGTTTAAATTAAAGCTAAGTCCCTGAGGTATAGAAAATTACAAGTACTTCCCTTCTGTTTCCATCAATTTTCCTACGTGGCAAACAGAAAAACCATAATACCTTCAACTTTGGAGAATGTGAATTTTTAAATGATTTTAACTATTTTTTTGGTTAAAAAAATTGTAAACGAAGAGTAGACGACTAGTAATAGTAATAGTTTGAAATCACATCTTCTATTAACCGATTTTTTGAAACATAATAACTTCAACCACTAGTAACTCTCTTATGTTGTAATCACACCTTCTACAATTGCTATGTTGAAACAAAATGGCCTTCAAACACCTATTAAACTATCAAACTTAGTAATACAACAGCTGCAAACACAAGTCCTCTCTGCAGTAACTATTCAAAAACACACATAGCAACCACATATGTTTTAGCTCCTGCTCAATGTGTGGTTGAGGCTGGATGTGAGGTTGAGGTTGTGAGTACCACATAACATGTGTTATGTTTTCAGTTAAGGCAAGAATCACTGGTGCAGTCCTTTGTGTTGGAGAAAAACTTCAATGCCACTGTGAGCTGGTATCACTTCCACCCAATTAATGCCACTTGCTTTAAAATGCCATATCCATCATCATTTTATTTATTTATTTTTTAAAACTTGTAGACACATATTTTCTCCCTCTACCATTCCAAACTGCCCCTAAATGTTCTCTCTTACAGCCGCTTCCTTATCTTTCCATGGGTGCTTGAAATTTCTAAGCCATCGTTTATTCAGCAACCGATTTTGAACAATGCCTCAAGATTAATGAAGAGGATGATAGATAGAAGAAAAAAAAAGGTCTGTTTATATATATATATATATATATATACATATATATATCTCTCTCTCTCACTCTCAAATCTGAACTAAATCCATAGTTTTTGACCCATTTACTTCTTTGACATATCATCGACCTCTATGTGGTTTTTGCTGTCTTACAGCTGCAATCTAGGTACTCCGATTTTATTTCGAATCCTTACTTCTCAGTGCAATTCCATCAGCTCTGTTTTTGTCTGAGTCTCTATTGGCCTTGACTCAGCCTCCACAGCACTGTCGGCACACACGCTGCTTGTATTTCTGAAGGTAAGCCCGCCATAAGCTTCCACTTTTCTGTCCGTTCATTCTAGAATATTTCATGTAATTATCTTTATGCAAATGTTTATATACTTGTTTAAAAAATTATTATGTTTTTGATTGTGTGAATAGGCTATGGAGGCAAACTCAGTGTACAATAACCACGAAGATGAAGAAGAATATGTATTGCTTGATTTTGATTTTGTTTCTGGGCAACTCGACATTCCACCTAATGCACCATATGTTTTAACTGTAAGTCCTTAAAATCTGCAATTGCTCACTTTTTTTTAATATCTTTTTTTCACTAAATTGTTCTTTGAGATCCTATATAGTGTTGAAAATTCTAAGAACTGTATTCCTTTTCATTGTTGAAATGGTCTATGCACTCTAACTTAGTTTGTCATGCTGGCCATCTTAGTTGGACTTGGTGATAATTTGATATAGACTGGTGGTACACAGAAGAATTTGAATTATGAATTTTTTATATATATGAATTTACCCATATATGAAGTGATTTTGGTGGCAATATAATCTATTTTAACGAGTTTATCGAATGGGTTATGGGTAATGAAGTTGTGCTGGAAAAGAATTGGAAAATGAATAATCATTGTAGCTGCATTTTGTAACTTGACTTGGGTAACTTTTTTAGTTGTTTTGGTTATGCAATTTCAAAAATCTTTAGACTATCCTTTTTATTTAGTTTGATGCAATAACTCCTTTATGGAAGTATTGGTACTCCATACTTTTCATTGTAATTACATTGGTTTCAAATGAATTAGAAGATAATGACTTTTACATTCTCGTCTGAGATTCGAAAATGTGCTAAAGTCAACTTCATTTGTTACTGTTCTTTTAATGGACCTTTTGTATGTCATTCTAATATCATCAATATGTGTTAGGGTTTGGACACATTGAATCCAGTATTGATCATAAATGGCAAATTGAAGTTGGAGCATAATCACTTACAAATTTGAACATTTCTTTTTTAGGCAAGCATTCCCTTGAATCTTCCCAACGTAATAAGTTTTTCTTTTGGTATTTGGTTCTTTTTTGTTTTTTTACGACTGTGCGGCATGTGCAAGCATATATACCAGTTATACGGCTGTTTAACAATTTTTGCAACATGTAATCTACATGGCTATTTTTGGATCATTCCTTTTTTTTCTCGGGAAAGCTTTCTAACATTGGAATAGCAATCTTTCCTGGTAAGCAGATTACATATATTTCATTTGTCTTTGTCTACATAACACGAATCTCTAATTCAATAATTTGAAGCTGAGAACTGGTTGATTTATTTTTTTTGTCTGTAGTTTGTCTCCTTCCTACTGTCATCTGTGCCAAGTGAAGAACAAAATAGAAAAGTGGAGTTTTGTCATTTGTTAGTATAACATCAGTTACTTAGATTGAACTTGCAAGTTGCAACTGTAGAGTAATTATAAAAGTTTTTTCTCAGAGTGCCTAGTTGTTATTTGTGTTTGATTGATGAAATATAAATTTCTTTTAAATTTTTACTTATTGGAGGTTCAATGTTTTTTACAGCTAAGCATCAAGTACATAAAAAATAAGCATTAAATACATAAAAAAAATAAATATCTTCTATATTAAAAATAAATTATTTGCAGCAACAAATCCTAAAGCATAAATCTGGCCAGTATTAATCTTTTTGTCCATGAAACTGATGAATTCCATAGAAATATAGACCCTACAACACAGCAATGTTAACGTTATATTTCATTCAGTTAATAATATTATAGTAGCTAATATTCATTTTATATAAATACTTGAGTTAAGTAAGGCATTTGATTTTTGCTGGAAGCATTCCTGTAAGGTTAAAGTTAGGATGTCCAACATGCCAATTTAAATTTTCTTAAAAAAAGAAAGAAAAAAAAGTTAAATAAAAAAATTAAAAATAAGTTTTATAATAATTACACTAACTGTAAGAAATGTTGGCAATTGACTTGGAGTACTGGTGGTTGCTTGACATGGACTACTAGTTACTCTATTACCACTCCCTGCAAAAAATATATAGCTATAATATATATATATATATATATATATATATATAAATTAAACTAATGAATAATCAATACCAACTAAACTATCAAATGAGTAATAAATTAAACTACCTATCATGGTGTTAGGCCTTGAATATTGAGATGAGCTTCCAACTTTTGCACTTTTTTTTTTTTCTTTTTCAATTTACTTTTGATTCAAGCATTTGTCACACCTTTGGCTCGTATTACGGGGGGATTTAGCACTGGACACTCATTGGAATTATACTTGCTATCTTTTTTGTTCAAATTTCCAATCATGATTATGATATCCTCATCATTTTCAAGTAGCTTCATGGCTTCCATTAACTTGTGCTTGACGATCTTTGTTCCCGAGTCACATAGAGAACCTACACTAAAAATATTATTTCTTTTATGCATCAACTCACTCAAGCGCAATGATTGTGTTGATTTCACTTTTTTATTAAATGAGCTAGACAAATCATAATTGCCTGCAATTGCTTTTCTTGCTCCTTTGGTCCACCTCTTCATTATGTATTGGTTAGTTATGCATGTAAATTTTTTGAATCTAGCACTTTAAGAGCATGACAACACAATAATCCCACTAATTCAAAAAATTTACATGAACACAAAATTGTAGAGGTAAGAGAACTAAATTGAACCTTAAGATCCTTTTGCAACCTTCCTCAAATGCCTTCATAAATATAATGAACACCATTGTTATTGATTTCAGTCATCCTTACCCCAAAGCAATTCATAAGCTCTTCGTTCAAAAAAATTAAACATTTTAATTGTATACTTGCTGGCTGCATGCTTAAAGATTTCACTCTTTACTTTAAGATGAAGCATGCCATTCTTGCAACGAAAAATCTTCTTCCAACTTAGCTAGTCTCATTTCTTCTGTCTTATTCTCATAATGGTATACAAAATCCTCAAGATTTATAGTTTTTGTCAACATTTGGTGGAAGACATTAATTGTGCTCTTACTCCTTTGGGTGGATTTAATATTTGCTGAGAAAGTATCTAAGCTAAAAACTGAGCACCATTTTTTTCGAAGTGAATAAAGCTTTTTTAGTCATGAATGACAATCAAGATTAAATTTTACAATCATATCATCCCATGTATCTTGAAATTCAGCTTCATTGTGACAACTATGAAAGCATTTGTTGAAAAGCTTTTTAAACCCAGGATTAGCATAATTGATAGCAAGATGTTGAGTAGCATTCTTAGCAATATGCCACGTACATAACCGATGGCATGCCTGTGGAAGTACAATTTCAATTGCATTTGTCATTGCTCTATCTTCATCTGTAAATATAGTCTTCGGTTGTTTATTTTTCATTGCTTTCAAAAATGTTTCAAACAATCAAACAAATGAGTTGTGCTCTCATCCGATAAAAATGCACAACCAAATAAAACATTCTTCTAGTGATGATAGACGCCAACAAATGGGGCACAAATTAAATTATATTTGTTGGTTCGAAAGGTAGTGTCAAAGCATAGAACATTTCCAAATCAATCATAATCCAATTTTGATCTACCATCTCGCTAGAAAAAATTAGCCATCTGATTTTCTTGATCTACTTGTACATTGTAGAAAAAAATTAGGATCCTCAGATTGCTTATGCTTAAAATGATTTATCAAATTTTGTCCATCCCCTCAATCTATCATTTTGTCCTTCTTTCTTTTCGAAAAATTCTGGCAATCTGTTTTAGTGAACCCAATATTTTCGGAACCACCAACTTCATTAGCCAAGTATGAGTATGTTGCTCTTATACCTGCATCAACCATAGAATTAATAACATGTGCATGCCCCTGTGGTATTCTTCGCCCCGATCTCAAAAATTGTCTTTCTTCAAAATTAATCAACTCATGGTTGTGTTGTAAGTTGAGATAAGTTTTTTTCCATATATTATTATCCATAATAAATCGAATTAAAGCTTTGCAACCTCTCCTTGTCTCCAATCTTTGCAAATTTTCACTTCACCTGAGTCTCCATCTTTTTGAAATCCTTGTTTTGAGGACAAAAACTCTCGTTGTCGTATATTCATTTATGCATTTCTTCAAATATGCTAAAACCTTTCCACAAAGCGTATTTGTTGCATAAATTATAAGCTTTTTCTTCAGAAAATACCTCAATTCCCAACTTTAATTCTTCATCAATTTCTTTTCTATCAATCTCCTTTGTAAAAATTTATAAAAGTACAATTTTCATATTATAGTAAATCACGTGAATAAAAGAAATAATAGAAAAAATCTCAAATACCAGTAGATTAATATTAATTAAACAAAAAAATATGTATAAACCATGCCTTTATTGTAGCGTAAAACGACATTATCATCTTGGTGAATATTGCAACTTCTTTCACCATCATTCATCACTGGATTAAATTCATTCATCTTGTTCAAATTCATGTACATAATTTAAAATTCATAGTAAACAATTTGTAATGAAAAACTATAACTAATAATTTTCTTTCTCTTTTTATTATTTTTCTTGTTGAGAACTATATCTCCTATGTTATGTACATATGTGTGTGTGCGTGGGACTATGCCATTTTTGCTATAAAAAAAAAATCCATCACAACTTAAGAAAATTCTACATCATATGTCAATATTCAATAGCAAATCATAATTGCCTTTCCCAGAAACAGTGGTATTCAAGAACAATTATTTAAAAATAATAATAATAAATGGGCAAAAGGGTGTTAGATTAAATCTAATATTAAAATCCAAAATTGATGGATTGGTATTCTTGTAATTTTCATATTAAAATTATAAAAACAAAACACACACACAATGTACGCCAATAAAGATTGAAAGAAATAAATTCAAAGTCAAAATTAAACAAACATTAAACATCCAAAAGAAAGCTAGCTTGTTGATTACATGTACTTTACTTTTATAAGATTTTTAATTAGCTTTGTAGCTAGCGAATGATAATATTCAAAAACAAAGAGAAAAAAAATACATGTTTCAAGCTCCAATCGACGGTGAGTAAGCAGTTGTAGAAGAAAATGATATGTTTAGAAAGTAGAAAGGGAATAGGTTTTTAGCTTTTGGAATAACAGAGGGAGAGAATACGTGTTTGCAAGCTTTTTAATAAATAAATATGATATGAATTACTGATGTAGCATTAATTGGGTGGAAGTGGTACCGACTCAGCTGGTACCATTGTGGCATTGAAGTTTTTCTCCTTGTGTTAGCTCAATTGAAGCAGATGCACTGCTAAGCCTGTAAACATCATTATAATCATAATAATCACAGTAAACATTCAATAAGCGTTCAACATTTTAAACCTAGAATCAAAATAAACATTATAATCATAATCACAATAAATGTCATTATCATTAATCATAGTAATTATGTAGCTCGATTTCTAAGAAACCCACAAACAAAAATGTATATTTTTTGCCAAATTTAATTAAAGACATGAAAATATATATACATATATTCTTTTTGATTACAAATTCGAAGACGAAAATTTTATATCTAAAATATATTAAACTTCTAATTTAAAAATGTATATCCATTCATCAAGTCTACGAATACACGTATAAATATTTTTTTTAAACAACATAATATGTTATTAATAAAACTACATTTCCTATTTGAAAGAATTTGTGTTTGTCACGATTCTAACTTCTAAGCAAGCAAGAGTAAATAAATAAATATATATATATATATATATTTCTAGTAAGTTAATCTCATATTAAAACGATGTACCTTTTCTAAACTCAGATTTTAAATTCTGTCTCACTTGATTTTAAAAAAAATTCACCTGAACATTACTGTATCACTGAGATATATAAATCTTTTACAAAGTAATTAAAAATTTATCACTACCATGAAAAGAAAAAAAAAAAGGAAAAAAAATTGAGAATTAGCACCAAACATGAAAATGAAATTACTTACCATGGTTTCCAATATTAAAGTAGTCAATTTTCAACCCAGCTGATTCCTTTTTAAATCTACAATATGCACCTCTCTGTTCATAGATTCCACAGTTGGGTTCATCTCAAGTCAACTCAATGTTAGTGTCTAGATATATTCCTCAATTATCCAACCACCACTCCGACACTGGAAACAATGTCATTTATACAATCAAGCACATCGAAGCCACCACATGAAAAGTTCTATCGGCATAGCCGCCATCATGAAGTCGTTCTCTCTTAGGCAGAAAACCGGCATCAATTTTGATTCGGTGGTGGCGCCAGAGGAGCAGTTGAGGAAAGTGAAAGGTACGAGATTCCCGACCAAAGGCTATGGGAGAAGGAAATAGGACTGAAGGAGAGAAATGGTTGTAATAGAGGGAAATGATTTTCTTTTTTTTTTTTGGTCTCAGGGGAGCGAAATGGGATTCTGGTAATGTCTAAGTGTCAATTTGACTAAATAGAGATGCAAAAACACCATATTCCCTTGTTATGTTTATTTTAACGGAAAATGGATTGTGTTCATTGTTCTTGATAAAAACTTTAATGGGATGGGCATGTACGCCCTTCCACTCACATCATGTGTAGAGCCCATATAATGATTCCTATTAATTTGTGAGTGGAAAAATGTATATACTCGTATTATTGAAGTATTTTCCATTGTTCTTGGTGTGGTGTTTGGGGAAAAAAAAAGTTAGAGCTGATTGTTTTGATGTTTCAGTCTATTTATATTTTAGCATACCTTATCATCATTTGATGCAATGTACTCATTTTATGGTGTAAGAATATTTGTTATTATGGAAGCAAAATACATATATAAATACATTAGAGTATTTTCAATAATATTATTTATTTTAAAAAGCATAATTTTTAAAATAAAAAGCATTTTGGAATATCTAAAGAAATCAAAAAATTGATCTTTTATCAAACTCTAAGAGTATCTCCAATTATGCTCTTTATTTTAAAATGTATAATTTTTAAAATAAAAAGCAAATTTGAAGAATTTTTAAAGAATAAAGAGTAAAAAAATTTATCAACTCCAATAGCATTTTTTATAATCACTCTTCATTTTACATTTCTCCATAAAAAATTATGATTCATTTTTTTTTATCCTTTCTAAACTAATTTAGTATTAAAAAAAATTGAAATATAAAATTATAATTAATATATTAAATTATAAGTGTGCATAGAAAATTGTAAATCAATAAATAAAGTTTAATATTAAGAGTGAGTTTGGCTCTCTACATTTGAAAAACTAAGCTCCACTCTTTATTTTAGTTTTTTAATTTAAAAAGTCCATTGGAGCTATAAAAAAGAGATGTAGCTCTTTAAAATAAAATAAAAAGATGGAACTTTTAAAGAGCCAATTGAAGATGCACTACGTTAAAAAATAAAATGAAAAAATATGAATCATAATTATTTATGAAAAAATATAAAATGAAGAATGATTATGAAAAGTGCTATTAAAGTTATAAAAAGTAAGTGTGAGTTCTATAAAATAAAGAAATTATTAAAAATAAGAACAAAGATTATAAAACAATTACACAATAATATTAGTAAGAAATCAAAGAGGGAGGAAGAAATCAAATGAAAAAGGAAAACTTAATTCTTACTTTTCATTCATCCATTCCGAAGCCTCTATTTATAGGCTCATACAAAGATTTAAGTTACACATAACATTGATGTAAATTGATTATGAATCAATGTAGAAGATGAATGTTATATATGAAACAAAGAGAGGAGATTAATAGAGGGGTTACAAGAAAAATAACATTGTAGGTTACAAGATGGTGGCATCCATAATATACATAATACTCCCCCTTGGATGTCCACCATACATGGATATGGCTCATTAAAACTATGCTAGAAAAATCCAGTGGGAGAAAACCATAGCGAAAGAAAAAGAGTACAATATTCATGTGTACGATGATATATACTTATACTACCTCATTAAAACTTTGCTAGGAAAACCTAGTGGGACAAACCTTAGCGAAGGAAAAAGAGTTAAGTTTAAAGCATATACTCCCCCTAATGTTGACATCAACTAGTTGAACACTCTTTCAGGCGACGCATTCCAATTTTGTGTACCATCTTTTCAAATGTGGAAGTAAGAAGTGCTTTAGTGAACATATCTGCTAGATTGTTGCTTGATCGAATCTGTTGAACATTTATTTCACCATTTTGTTCCATCTCATGAGTGGAGAAAAATTTAGGTGAAGTGTGCTTCATTAAATGACTTTTGATGTAACCTCTTTTGACTTGTGCTATGCAAGCGGCATTGTCTTCATGCAGTATTGTCGGAGTGTTCTTGATCGAAGGTAGTTTACATGTCTCTTGTATATGTTGAATTATTGATCTTAACCACATACACTCACGACTTGCTTCATGAATTGCAATTAACTCTGAATGATTTGAAGATGTAGAAACTGTTGTTTGTTTTTTAGATCTCCATGATATTGTAGTGTCTCCACATGTAAATACATACCCTGACTGAGACTTTGCGGTGTGTGGATTAGAAAGGTATCCGACATCTGCATATCCAACTAGTTGCGACTTTATTCATTTTGCATAAAATAGACCCATATCAGATGTCCCATGGAGATATCGTAAAATGTGCTTAATACCATTCCAATGTCGTTTGGTTAGTGCTAAACTATATCTTGCTAATAAGTTCACTGCAAATGATATATCAGGATGTGTACAATTTGCAAGATACATAAGTGTTCCAATTGGACTAAGATATGGCACATTAGAACCAATAAGCCTTTCATTCTCTTCACATGGACGAAAATGATATTTTTTAACATCTAGAGATCGAACAACCATAGGAGAGCTTAATGGATGAGCTTTGTCCATGTAAAACCTTTCCAAAATTTTCTTTGTATATGTTGATTAATGAATCAAAATTCCATTTGGTAAATGTTCGATTTGCAAACCAAGACAAAATTTTGTTCGTCCTAGATCTTTCATTTCAAATTCTTTCATCAAATAAGAACTAGTCTTTTTGAGTTCTTCTAGAGTTCCTATAAGATTCAAATCATCAACATATACTGCAATAATTGCAAAACCAGATTATGATGTTTTAATAAAAACACATGGACAAATCAGATTGTTCAAATATCCTTCTTTGAGAAGGTACTCACTGAGACGATTGTACCATATGCGTCCATATTGTTTCAATCCATATAAAGATTGTTGCAATTTAATTGAATACATGTGACGTGGTTTTTCTCTAGGTACTTTAAAACCTTTAGGGACTTTCATGTATATGTCACTATCAAGTGATCCATACAAATATGTTGTAACTACATCCATTAATCGCATGTCTAGATTTTCCTTCACTGTAAGACTTATTAATAAACGGAAAAAGTGATCATGTCCATTACAGGAGAATATATCTCTTCATAATTAATCCCTGGTCTTTGTGTGAAACCTTGTGCAACAAGTCGTGCTTTGTATCTCACAACTTCATTTTTTTGATTTCTCTTTCTTACAAAAACTCATTTATATCCTACAGGTTTTACATCATTAGGGATTTGGACAACAGATCCAAAAACTTTACGTTTCATAAGTGAATTCCACTCAGCTTATATTGCTTCTCTCTATTTATGCCAATCTTTCCTTTTTTGACATTCAATAATAGACTTTGGTTCAGAATCTTCAACATCTCTTGTTATTTCTAGGGCTACAGCAAATGCAAATCTATTATCATCAATAATTTTATTTCGATCAAATTTTCCCCTTGTTTGAACATAATTTATTAAAATCTCTTTATTTTCAAATAAATGAACCTCTTCAAGACCTAGTGAGTCTATGCTCTTGGATTGATCGATATTTTCAATTGCATGGTCATTATTTTCAGCCTCTTCTAGAGTTTTTATCTCTTCTTGAGGATTAATTAACTTTTGTTTCTTTTTCTTTCGCGAAATCTTATCCTTTGAACTAGCAGGTCTACCACACTTCAGGCGTGCTCTATTCTCATTTGCAATTTCAGATTGCTCAACATTAACATTTATTCTCTCTGGAACGTTTACTGCTGGTATATGTGATTTTGTCACTTTTTTTGTATCAGTAAATGCATATGGAAACTAATTTGCAATATTTTGCAGATGAATTATTTTCTGAAACTCTCTTTCACTTTGATTTGTACGATGATCAAAATGAGACAATGATGATGTTTTTCAAGAAATTTCACACTGTTCATCAAAATTTGGCCACTATCTCATCAAAGTGACAATTTGCAAATCGTGCAGTAAACATATTACCCATTTTAGGTTCAAGAAATTTAATAATAGATGGAGATTCAAAACCAATATAAATACCAAGTTGTCTTTGAGGTCCTATTTTTGTTCGTTGAGGAGGTGCTATTGGTACATATACAGCACAACCAAAAATCCGCAAATGAGAGATATTTGGTTCATGACCAAAAACAAGTTGCATTGGAGAATGTTGTTGATAAGCTGTAGGTCTAATGCGAGTCAAAGATGCAACATGTAATATTGCATGTCCCTAGACCGAAATTGGTAATTTTGTTCGCATTATTAGTGGTCAAGCAATCATTTGCAATCTTTTAATAAAAGATTTAGCCATACCATTTTGAGTATGTACGTGGGCCACAGGATGCTCAGATCAATCCTGTGGGACCGCCTCGCTTGTCTCCATAGAATGTCACTACTGGAAATCCAGGCCTCTCATTAGTCACTTCCTTAAGATGACTGTTCACTGAAGCTTAGTGCTCGGTCAGCCAATCCATACCAAGAATCACATCCACATCGTATAGATCCAAAAGAATCAAAACGGCTGTCAAAAATTGATCTCCGACACACAATAAACTTCCCTTAAGCATTTGGCTAGGCCATAAAGATTCTCATGCAGGAGTAGATATTTCCAAGCGGTTCTCCAAGGGAACATGTGTAATTCCCAAATGAGCTACAACTCCTTGGGACACAAACAAGTGTGTTGCCCCCAAGTCTACTACGTCATCGCATCACTAGTGAAACACTTTGATCAAGGAATAGGGTGCACCAAATGCGCAACTCCCTAGGGAAAGTAAACCTATGCTCTGATACCAAGCTGACAGGACCCGCCTCGGAAATCCATCCAGATTATCCGGAGAGGCTCCACCTGAGAAAGATTCCACCAGAACCCTTCGGGGTAGCCGACAGAATCCTCCTCCGAAAGGGGGTTAAATAAAAAAAACAATAAATAAGACGAGATGTGTAAATAAGATATGCATCGTAACAATGATCTACTAGTCATACCAAAATAAATATCAAAACAGTTTAGGAAGTAGGTGGGAAAGTCAGAGTCACTAAATGTGATAGATAGAAAAATATAAATATTACAATATGAAAGTAAACAGAGTCCATTACATAAGAAAAAGCAGTAGCGGAAGCAATAAGCGGATGCGATGCTGACGGTAGCTAGGACCTAGGGAATGAAGTAAAAAAAAAGCAAAACGTGAGATATAAATATCTCCGTGAGTGCTCCTAGATAATTACAAAATATAAGTTCAGTAGTTAAATTCATTACACTCAAACCTCACATCACTCAGTTGAAAAGTTTCCCGTTTTGAAAATCATTTCGTAAAACCCTTAGTTTTATCCCCAAAATTATTAAATCATTATAAAACGGTTTATGGGGCGAAAACGTAATTTAAAACGATCATTGAAATCACGAATCAATCACTAGCAAGCAAATGTAATCTCAACAAGAAACATTTAAATTTATTTGTAAAACATGTTTGCTAAAATGGTAAGTAGAAACGTTTGCTAAATCCAGAACCGATCTAAAACCAAATACCATGGGCTCCAACCCTTAAATTCAAAACCCCCAATCTAAAACCATGAAATCACATTATCAAACTCCAGAATCATAAATGAAATTCATAAATATTTAAATGATTGTCAAACACATTTTCATAAACTAGCAAGCAAGTGGGTCACAATCCGAAATCGAATGGCCATGGGTCACGATCCATGAAATCAGAACCATCAATTTAAAATCAGCAATCAACAAATATAAAACCAAACCGGTACCACAGCATAGTATCGTGCCCTGTGACCCTCAGCGTCCTGAAGGCGTCACAGGTAGGGGGAGGGGGGTATAATCATCATAACGAGCCGGCATCCCAAATCCATCATGGCAGGATCTTCATCATCTCTCTCCTGACACATGTCTGCAGCAGAGGATGTCATAATATAATAATAATAATAATAATAATAATAATAATAATAGCGCGCATAATAATCATACATCTCAATCAACATCTCGATACTGTGTGTTACTCCTCAAAATCATCCATGATATCATCAATTTTTCAAATCCTTTTATTTTTAAACAATTTTGCAAAAATCTTCTATTTAACAAAACTTACGAAAAACAATCAAATATTTCGAATATCAAAAATTTGCCCCAAAAATTTCTTAAATTCCACAAAAGCCAAATTTTTTTTTGAGATTACCATTTTCTACAAACTTGCTAAAATATCCAAAATTCCATAAATCACCAAATACCATTTAAAACACCAATCTCATATAAATTCCATTAAAATCACAAATGCATATATAGTATTAAATCATCAACCATTTAAATTAGCATATAATATATTTAATAAGCATAATTTAAAATGCACAAGAAAATCCAATCAATACAAATCGTATGCGATTAAATCATAATAATATATAATCCCAAAATATTTAGAAAATAAATGCACTCTCAGATCCAAAGCGTGCTCCTGCTGGATCTCCGGTCTAGCCCTCGATCGTGTACGAACACCTAAAATAATTTACCGAAAATTCTTTTAATTACCGAAAAACTAATCAAAGGCTCAGAGGAGTCTTCTGAGTCTCCAATTACAAGATTAAAACACTAATTACTAAGATTGCCCAATATTTTCAGTAATTACGAAAATATCCTAATATTTTCAGAAATTATAAAAATGTCCCAAATCGGTAAAAGGCCCCAAAATACATGCATTTTCCTGTTTCAAGTCCGATTTCAACAAAATTTATACCGAAAAGAAATTGAAGATGCAAGGAACGAGAATCTACCTTCAATTTCATGATTCATCCTAGCAAACGGTCGGAATCGGTCCCGGAAGATCGAACCTCAACCGGAATTGGGCGTTTTTGAATCTGACCGAAATTGAATCAAATTGACGGTACGTCAAGCTTGCCCATGACCCCCGAAATGCTTTGGGACAGAAGGTGAGCACTCACTCGCCGGAATGGGAGGAGATCGGCGGCGGCGCGTGGAGAAGAATGGTGGCGGCTGTGGACGGCGCGTACGGCACGTCGGAGGATCATCGGAGCTCGAGAAGGTGCATATCTGGTCGTCGGCGTAGTCTGAACCTCTTGGCGGTGGCTCTGTTGTGCCACTCGCCGGCGATCGGAGTAGATCAGGGTGGAAAGGTGGTTGTCACGGGTGATTTTCCAGCAACTTCGAGGCTGTTTTCCGACGTGATACGGAAGTCTCTGGGGTCAATCTTGGTACCAAAATGTAGATCGTCGCACCAGCTTTCCAACGGTACCAAGCATGCTCCCTAACTCCACCGGAACAGTGAGATCTGGCAGGCCAAAGGTGGTGCCGCAACAGTGCACGGGCTGCACGATCTCTGGGTTTCGCTGCAATTTCCGGCGATCTAGGTGGTTTAACGGCGAACCACTAGTACGGGGAGGAAGAGGAGGCCTCCAGCTTCGATCTATGGGTGGTTGTCGGCCAGCTCCGGCCAAGACGTGGTGGCTGCCGGCATGGGAAAGTGGGGCACGGTGAAGGTTGGGGGGGGGGGTAGCTTCGGGTATGGCTGGGAAATTTTCCAGAAATGGCCATTTTTTTAAAAAGGAAGACAGGGGCAAAATAGTCAATTCTCACCCATAAATATCAGCCCTTGCCAAATTAGTAAAAAGGCCTTCACACTAAAATGACCATAATTTGCCGGTCTTAACTCCGAATCAAGCGTACTACTAGTCTTCGAACTCATATCGACTAGCTTTACGCAGCTGTACCAAAGTCAAAGCCAAGACACAACAACACAAAAAGTCAACCCTGGGCCCACTTAAGGTCAAACTGGTCAAATTTAAAAAATTTACTATTTTTCTCAAGACGGGATGTTACATTAGGTGTACGACAAGTACGACCCCAATGACCTTTCACTCCACATCTATAGCTAACATCTTGTTCTTTTTTATATTGAACCATTTTTCCTGTTTCGTTATTCTTCCACTTCTAGTGGTCCGATGTCGCTTTTTTATTTTGATAATTATTCATATGATAACCATAGCGTTTAAAATGACCATGTCCACGTCCATGGTCATTCTGATGCCCTCAACGATTAAAAGATGCAACATTCACTTCAAGGAATGTTGCTGAACCAGTGCATCTAGTCATGCAAACGCAAGTGCATCTAGTCATATCGAGCTTTTGGCAAAATTACAATTTTTTTATGATCATACCTTTCTTTTAAATGTTTCCACAAATTGAAGGGATCCTTCACGGTAAGGTATTTTGTTTTCAATCTCTCATGGATATGATGATGTAAGAATATCATAGCTTTTGCGCAGATGCTGTATTTCCTTATTTTATTGTATGCCCAAGGTTCATAGTATCAAGATGGATTCTGCATCGAGAATCCATGAAAGATAATTCTTTCCTGAAATGTCTAGGGCAGAAAATTCAAGTTTGGTAAGATTTTCCATAGCTAAAAATATAATCGAATTAGCAAAACTATTATGTATGTACAAAAGAAATATAAAATTATCAAATATATAGAAAATTCCAAAATGATGGGTCCAAATAAACAATTTATAATCATATTAATGCATTAGTATATATACATAAGTCAAAATGGAAAGAGATAAACCAAATAATGAATATAAAACATAAAGAATTTAAAATTGTATTAAGCTAAAACAATTAAACA
>QANX01003361.1:0-13201 GCA_003254975.1 Ochetophila trinervis
ATATTTATTTACAGTGAATTTTTTATTTTATTTTTTTATAAATAACTAATATCCTTCTCATCGTATCTGTGTGCATCAATCTCCATGGCTAAAACTAAGAAATTAGAAATTATTGCCCAGATGATGATAGTGAAGAAGAAGAAGAAATCTGAGAGAAGAGTTAATTTTTTTTTTGCTGAATCTGAGAGAAGAGTTAATTAGCTTGACTAAAAACTGAAATTGTATTATGTATATATTTATATACTGTTTATGCAAATGATATATAAAGAGAGCACTGAAAGATGGTAGTGGTGGCAGACAAAGGAGGGTCCATACCATTCATGGTTGCACACATAAATAATCCTCAATCATTTTCCATCAATTTCTGGCTTTATTCTCTCTGTAAAATTATGTTTGGGTGGGAAGAGTTGAAAAATCTAAGGTAAGAAAAATATTGGTAGGGAAAGAAAGTTTTATTTATTTTTAATAATTTTCAGGAGAGTAGAGAAGGAAAAAGTTAAATGCAGGTCCTGACCACATGGAGAAAACTTCAGTAGGCCGCACCTGCAAGAAGAAAAGCTTCAGTAGGCCTGTTACATAAGCACAGCTGGTGGGACCGTATATTACATGTAAAACTAGTTGCTGAATTTTAATTGAAAACCAAACCGTGTTGTAGGAATGTCTCAAACACCCGGGGACCTTAAACTCTGCTATTTCTTTTAACTCCAACTTTATATTTTTCTCTTCTTAATTTCTAATAAGAATCTCATATCTTCTTATAATAAGTGTTGCTGAGAAGACATACTATCTTTTTTTGGTGAATATCCGAGGACAAAAATTCTTAATTCTTCACAACTTAATCATAAAAGACAGAGAGAATAAGTTGCAGTAGGTCTAGTTGCTGGAAAATTGATTTACATGTTTTGGCTCTGTTTTAAGAGTTATAAGAGGACAATGAATATATAAAAGCTGTTTGGCATAAATGTGCTGGGGAGGGAGGATGTTCGTCGGGGACGGAGTTGCTTCGGCGTCGGCGTGCTGGGGAGGAGCAGCTTCGGCGTGGGAGCCTCTTCGAATGCAGCTGCGTCGGCGTGCTGGGTCGGAGTCTCCTTCTTCGAATGCAGATGGGAGTCGAATTGGGGAAGAATTTTGGGTCAAAATTGTTGACCTACTGCAATTTTGAAATCCCGACTGTCTCCTGAAATTGGGTTCACGTGGTCTGCACATGGAGGATGGGTTCAAATTTGCAGTAGCCGAATTTGTTGACTGCCTTGACTGCCCCATCATTCACCCAAAATTGCAAAAGGCCCCCAGTTGGGGACACTACAAACCCTGACTGGTGGGCTCCTTAGACCATCTGTATATATATATATCTTATATTTTATAAAGGAGAGTAGGAGTACATGTGGGTTTCCGTTTTTTTTCATGGTGTTTTTTTTTTTTCTCAAAACATCGTCGTTTTCTATGCTTTAAAAAAAATGAAAAAATGACGTTGTTTTATTGCGTTAGGGTTTTTTATCATCTTCAAGCATTCGACGTTTCTGCCGGAGAGGTGAAAGTTGTAACGTCTGATCCCAGAAGCCACCGATTCGTATTGAAATCTTTGCGAATCGACACTCAGTCACATTGGCGGTGAGTTTGTAGACGAAGACGAAGGCTTAGACATGATTTCAAGCTTTTGAAGAGGAAGACGCTTTGCCGAAGTCAAAATCGTCTTGAAAACGATTTTCTGCTAAGATCCGACATCTCCAGATTCTTTGTGATTGAAGGGGAATCCTAACGATTATTTTCGGAGAGTTTGATTTGTCGTTTTTCTCCTTCCTATGGTAAAATTATTTTGGTTTGGTGGTGAAGTTGGATTTGGCTGCACGATTGGNCCTATGTTTAAAAAAAAAAAGACGTTGTTTTATTACGTTAGAAATTTTTATCATCCTCAAGCATTCGACATTTTCTACATTGACGGTAAGTTTGCAGACGAAGACGAAGGCTTAGACGAACATGATTTCAAGCTTTTGAAGAGGAACACGCTTTGCTGAAGCCGAAATCATCCTAAAGACGATTTTCTGCTAAGATCCGACATCTCCATATTCTCTGCGATTGAAAAGGAATCCTAACGATTAATTTCGGTGAGTTTGATTGGTCATTTTCCTCCGTCCTATGGTAAAATTATTTTGGTTTGGTGGTGAAGTTGGATTTGGCTGCACGATTGGGTTTTTTTTTATAAATTTTATATGCATTAACTGAATTAATTCTAGGATGGAAAAATTATTGTTTTTGTTGTGATATTTGCATTAAGTTATGCTATTGTTCCTCTTATTGTCATTGAAATTCTTAAATGACCCCTTAGTGATTTGTCCCCTCAAACCACCATACAATGCCAACCACCTAAATTTACCTTCTCTGCTTTTTCATTTGTTTTGCAGATATTGTGATATAATATGTATACAAATAATGCCAACCACCTAAATTTACCTTCTCTGCTTTCTCATTTGTTTTGCTGATATTCTGATATAATATGTATAAATTGACAGTCACATTCTTTTAATAGAGTAGGATTCATTCTACACAATGCAAAGATCTGGATTAACTAGCAAAAACCATAAATGAGACCCTTTGATATTGTCCTTTTCTTTGGTAATCCCTTTGATATTGTCATTTTTGTTTTGGTGAATCCTCTGATATTGTCATTGAAAATCTTAAATGACCCCTTAGTGATTTGTCCCCTCAAACCACCATACAATGCTAACTTTTCCCCTCAAACCACCATACNTAGGTTTTTCGTCATTTGGTGAAAGGTTTACCTTCAAGGTTTCTAAATGTGTAGATTAACAATGCTTTGCAGTGATTCAATCTATTTAGCAACTAATTTTATCTTTAAATAATGCATTTTTCTTATATATATACCTAAAAGACATTTTGCAAGGATTTTGGCAAAGACTGCCTGCCTTTAAACCTAATGTTGGTAGTGAATCTAATTGCATTTTCACATTTCTATTTTGATTATAAGAATATTATTATTTTTCTATTTCTAATTTTTTTTGCTTCTTCTTCTTTCACAATTATGGTTATTTTTGTTATGTATTGTTAAATAATGAGAGAAGAGAGAAAAGAGATAAACATGTATCTTTATTAATGTAAAACAAAGACTCGAATTTCTTTCATATTAAGGTCTAAACAAATCTCATTAATGAAATGCATTTCATCTATTAAATTAACAATCTCTAGAAAATTAAATTTAAAACATGCATCCAAATTTCAAGATAAAACTGAAGATATGACATTCAAAACCAATAAATTAAGGATATTAACCACAAAACCTGGCAGAAGCATATCAATAATCAGCTTTCCCACCCAATTACCATACCAAAACTTCACCTCGGAGTGAGTACCAACCATCCAGGAACTTTCACACACAAAAAAATATACATTTCCTTTAAACTCAACCACACCGAAGCAGTAATATAGGTTGCATAATTCTATTTTAACATTGGCAGATACAAAGATCAAAGAAAATCAAAGACAAAAGTAGATTTGGAAATAAATTTCCATGCCAAATCACGAAGGAATGCCTTATTAAAAAAACCAATATTTTTAATTCCTAAACCACCTTTCTTCACATGCAAGCAACATTTAGACTAAGAAACCATCATCATTTGGGTACAAGAATTACGATTGAAACATAAAACGAAGATCCAGCAATGATGTGATTCTGTTTTGGTGATGTTTCTCTGTCCAATATTTGGGTGGTTGTTTTGAATTTTTAATGGTTTTTGTTGTTGTTGTTTTTTTTTTCTAAAAAAAATAAAATCTCTTTTTTTTTTTTTTTTTTTTTTTTTTTTTTTTTTTTTTTTTTTTTTTTTTTTTTTTTNTTTTAATGGTTTTTTTTTTGGTGTTATTTGGTTTGTGTTGGATCATTACAATGTAGAAAAAATTAATTAAAGAAAAGTAAATGTTTTGATGATGTTGGTCATTGGGATTAAAAGAGGAGAAAAAATTGATATTTCAGATTCTATTAAAGGATTTTACAACTTCGAGGACGTAAAGAAAGAAAGCTTGTTTACTAATTCTTGGGGTAGCTAACATAAAAACAAGTCAACCATTAAGAGGTAAGTGTAAACGATTTATTTATAATAGTTTTATTTTTTAAAAATATATATATATATATATATATATTTTGGAAGATGTGGACTGTATTTGTAATTTTTTTTATTTAGCATATTGTAATTTATATGTAGGTCGTATTTATCTTTTCTTACTATTAGCAGCAAAGTCTTAGCTTTATTTGTGTATTATTATTAGTTTTAGGTGTGTACTATTGGCAGCATAGTTTTAGCATTAATTGTGTGTTGTTAAAAGTTTTATTATATAGTCATGCAAAAAGTTTTATTACTTTGTTATATCTTTAATTGTTGTATGTTTTAGGTGTATTAATTTTTGTAAAAAATTTATTTTTTAAATATCTGTTTAGTTTTGTGAGTACAAGTTTATTTTTACTCTTTTGGTTTTAGTACATTTTTTTTTGTTTGCTATTATTTGCAGATGGACAAATTAAGCAAAAACAATGAAAAAATTGATTATATATGGAAAGATAGAAAACAAAAAATTAATAGAAAACGTGAAGAAAGGTATGCTGCTATGTCCAAAGAGGAAAAATAAGAGCATAATAAAAAAGCTAGAGAAAGATATGCCAAAAAGTCAAAAGAAGAAATGAGTAAAAAATGGAAAGAAAGATATGTACAAATGTCGAATGAGAAAAAAACAAAGACTATTGAGAAACAAAATGAGAGAGTTTTACAAATGTCAAAAGAGAAAAAGGATGAAATTAGTAAAAAACGAAAAGATAGAGACGCTAATATGTCAAAGGAAAAAAGGAAGGAAATTAGTGAAAAAAATCCAAAAATTTTGCAGAAATGTCAAAAGAGAAAAATGAAAAAATTAACAAAAGAAAAAAAGAAATACGTATGAATATGTCAACAAAAAAGAATAAAGAAATTGGTACACATATTGTAAAAAGAATTGTATATTTAGGATCTTCATCGAATCAAGTTAATGTTGAAAATATTGAGTACACTCCAATTGGTATCATAATCGTAAATAATATGATTTTAGAAATTTCAAAAGTGGTAATGCATGTAAAATAAATATCAATAATGATGATTGTGGAAAAAGGAAGAAGAAGAAAATGTGAATTGTTTAGAAAATTTAGTTAGTGAACCTAATGTCCTGGTGAAACCTATATTTTGTAAACATTGTAATGCAAAAAAAAAAATAGAATTTGAATCTAAAGGAATTTGTTGTTGCGACGGACAAATATTGTGAGTTGATAATAAAATGCCTAAGGAATTGTATGACCATTTTACAATTGATAGTATTGAAGGAAAATAATTTAGAAAGTACATACGGATATATAATAATACATTTGCTTTTACTTCGTTTGGAGTTAAGTATGATAAAAATATGTGTAAGAGAAATAAAGGGATATACACTTTTCGAGTTCAAGTTCAAGTTTATCATTATATTCATGAATTAATACCCCAGTCTGATAAACAACCATCATATTTGCAACTTTATTTTTATGATACTGAACATGAATTAGAAAATCGTTTTCGTTGTTCAGATGTAATGTATGTAAATATTTTAGAAAAATTGATTAAAATATTAGAAGTGAATCCATATGTTAAGTTCTTTCGAAGTCTCAAAGATGTACCAAGTTTAGATGATTTGTTTATTCTTATTAAGTCAGATACAATTTTAGATCAAAGAGTATATAATGCACCATTTGCATCTCAAGTTGCTACAATATAGATTGAAAATGATACAAAAGTTGATGGTAGATGTCTCGAAATTGTTGTAAATAGTCATTCTGGTTATAGTCATAAAGTTGAGTACTATTTTGGTTGTTATAATTCTTTGCAGTATCCTTTGATGTTTCCCTTTGGAGACATTGGTTGGCATCAAGGGATATGAAAAATTGATAAAAATAAGAGACAATGTTATTGTCAAGGACAACTTATAATTGATCCAAATAAGTTGGCTTCTGATGCAAAAATGTTAGATAAAGAGGCTGAAGGTTTGTGGTTATTTTATTTATTTATTTACAAGATAGTTTTCTATTGTTGTTGATTATTTTCTATAAAAACAATTGATGAATGATGTTTGTTTGTTTTCTTGTCCCTTTTTTGCAGTCATGGGAATGCAAAAGAAAAGAGACATGGTTTCGTGTTGTGAATACTATTGTTACAAATTACAAATTAGAGAAGATTGTGAGTCAATAATTTTGAGAACTGGTTGTTTTTTCCAACAATATGTTGTATATATGTATGCTAAATTAGAGACTTCCAAATTAGATTATTTCCGTAGTAAACAGTTTGAGTTTCGTTCTGAACTATTTCAAGGTATAATGGATAGTGTAAATATTGGAGAGAATAGAGGAATAAATGTTGGGCTTAGAACCATTTTACAGCTTCTTTTATAGGTGGTCCTAGAGATATGCATAGAAGGTATATAGATGCAATGACATTAGTTCAAGTATACGGCAAACAAGGTATTTTTATTACAAGGACATGTAATCCGAATTGGATTGAAATAAAACAGGAATTGAAAAAAAACGAAGAAGTTCATAATAGACCAGATTTGGTTGCACGTATTTTAAAAGCAAAATTGGAAGCACTAAAAACAGAATTGTTTAAGAAAGAAATTTTTGGTTCTGTCGTTGGTTTTGTATATGTTATTGAGTTTCAAAAAAGAGGTTTACTACATGCGCACATATTGATAAGATTTTTAAAATCTCATGCAAAAGTAGTTTCACCTGATGTTTTTGATAAGATTGTTTTTACTGAAATTCCTAATAAAAATGAGAATCCACATTTATATGCTACAGTCATTTAACATATGATGCATGGACCATATGGTAGCTTGAATCCTAAGAATGTTTGCATGAAAATGAATGGAAAATGTAAAAATAAATATCCAAAGTCTTTTTTGTCTAATACTATTATGGGTAAAGATAGTTATCCATTGTATAGAAGAAGAGATAATGGCGTTTCGGTTGTTGTTAGAAATTGTGTGCTTGATAATCGTTGGGTTGTTTCTTATAATCCATATTTACATGCAAAATTTGATTGTCATTTGAATGTTGAAATATGTTCTACAATTAAGGCGGTAAAATATCTTTATAAATATGTGTACAAAGATCATGATAGAATTGTTATGAATATCACTTCAAAAAATGATGATGAAGAAATTGATGAAATAAAAAGCTTTCAATATGCTAGATGGATATCACTACCAAAAGCAATGTGAAGAATCTATAGTTTTTGTTTGAATGAAATGCATCCATCTTGTTACGACTTTACAAGTGCATCTTGAGAATGAGCAAAATGTGATATTCATGGCTTTAAGGTAGATATGCATTAGATCTAAATGTGTGCATATACATATACATATATATACATGTACATATATATATATTGATAAGAGTATTAGATTAAAATATATCCTTCATGATTGAATTGTTTTATGTTTTTACCAAATTATATTAGTGGATTTTTTTTCTTAATTTAATAAGCAATATTTTTGGAGATATAAGCAGATATTTTCTTGACTTTATATATATATATATATATATTTTTTTTTTCCCTTTACAATAAAAATATAGAATATTATATGTCAATGTCATTTATTTTGTTTCAATAACTTTTGTTACGTTTTTGAATATTAGTTGAAGTTATTAGTTGAAGTTATTATATTAGTTGAAATTATATGTCAATGTCATTTATTATTTTTTTTTCCTTTTACAATACTTTTTGTGCTATAGGCAGAAAAAAAATAATCTTATCATAATTTTCTTTATTTTGAATATTTATTAGTGGACAAATAAGGTTTGTTTATTGGCTTGTATTAAATTTTATTAATATCATTCATTTTACTATTTTTTTCATTTTTCANATTTTTTGTTGTATGCAATCTTTCTTTTAATTGTTTATCATTTTGTTTTTGCTTCGAGACTGAATTCATAGAAAAAGAAATTCATGGAAGAGGGGTATGTTGTAGTTACTCATATTATACATTTGTTAGAACACTATTTTCTAGCCTTGGTGTCAATATATTGGCTGGTGAAGTCTCAAAGATATATCAAGTTTAGATGATTTGTTTATTCATATTAAGTTAGATACAAGTTTAAATCAAAGAGTATATAATGCACTAGTTGCATCTCAAGATGCTGCAATATGGATTGAGAATGATATAAAAGTTGATGGTAGATGTCGCAAAATTATTCAAAACAGTCATTTTGGTTATTGTCATAAAGTTGAGTACTATTTTGGTTGTTATGATTATTTGCAGTATCTTTTGATGTTTCCCTTTGGAGACACTGGTTGGCATCAAGGGATACGAAAAATTGATAAAAATAAGAGACAATTTTATTTTCAATGACATTTTATAATTGATCCAAATAAGATTGCTTCTACTGTAGAAATGTTAGATAAAGAGGCTGAAGGTTTGTGGTTATTTTATTTATTTAGAAGATAGTTTTCTATTGTTGTTGATTTTTTTAATAAAAATAATTGATGTATGATTTTTGTTTGTTTTCTTGTCCTTTTTTCCAGTCATGGGCATGAGAAAAAAAAGAGACATGGTTTCGTGTCGTGAATACTATTGTTACAAATTACAAATTATAGAAGATTGTGAGTCACTAATTTTAAGAATTGGTCGTCTTTTTCAACAATATGTTGTAGATATATATGTTAAATTAAAGACTTCCAAACTTGATTATTTTCATAGTAAATAGTTTGAGATTCGTTCTTAACTATTTCAAGGAATAATAGATAGTGTAAATATTGGAGAGAATAGAGGAATAAATGTTAGGCGTAGAACCATTTTACCTGCTTCTTTTAGAGGTGGTCCTAGGGATATGCGTAGAAGGTATATAGATGCAATGACATTAGTTCAAGTATATGGAAAATCAGATATTTTTATCACAATGACATGGAATCCAAATTTGATTGAATAAAACAGGAATTGAAAAAAAAAATGAAAAGGTTCGTAATAGACTAGATTTGGTTGCACGTATTTTTAGAGCAAAATTGGAAGCACTAAAAGAAGAGTTGTTTAAGAAAGAAAGTTTTGGTCATGTTACTGGTTTTGTATATGTTATTGAGTTTCAAAAAAGAGGTTCACCACATGCTCACATATTGATGTTTTTGATTAGATTGTTTGTGCTGAAATTCCTAATAAAAATGAGAATCCACATTTATATGCTGTAGTCCTTAAACATATGATGCATTGACCATGTGGTAGCTTGAATCCTAAGAATGTTTGCATGAAAATGAATGGAAAATGTAAAAAATAAATATCCAAAGTCTTTTTTGTCCCATACTATTATGGGTAAAGTTAGTTATCCATTGTATAGAAGAAGAGATAATGATGATTCGGTTGTTGTTAGAAATTGCATACTTGATAATCGTTGGGTTATTTCTTATAATCCATATTTACTTGCAAAATTTGATTGTCATTTGAATGTTGAAATATGTTCTACGAGTAAAGCGGTAAAATATCTTTATAAATATGTGTACAAAGGTCATGATAGAATTGTTTTAAATATCATTTCAAATAATGATGATGAAGAAATTGATGAAATAAAGAGCTTTCAATCTGCTAGATGGATATCACCACCAGAAGCAATGTGGAGAATCTATAGTTTTTATTTGAATGAAATGCATCCATTTGTTATGACTTTACAAGTGCATCTTGAGAATAAGCAAAATGTGATTTTTAAAGATTCTGATGATTTGCAATTTATTGTAAATAATGATTTTTTTAGTAGAACAATGCTTACATAATTTTTGGTATCAATAAAATTTGTCAAAAAAGCAAAGAATTATTGTATAGAGAAATGCCATCACATTTTGTTTGGGATAGACAATCAAAATCTTAGAATCAAAGAAAACAATGTGTTGTAGCTGGTAAACTTGTTAGTGTTAGTCCTTTGGATGGCGAAATATATTATTTGAGAATGTTGCTAAATCATGCCAGAGGACCAACATCTTTTAACGATTTGAGATTTATTAATGGGATTCAATGTTCATTCTACCATGATGCTGTATTGTTATATGGATTGTTAGATACAGATGCTGATGTTGAAGTGCCATTACAAAAGCAGCTTTGTTTGAAATGCCTTACACATTACATAGATTGTTTGCTATTTTATTGGTTTATTGTAATCCTAAGGATCCAAAAACTTTGTGGATTAAATTTGAAAAAGCCTTAATTGAAGATTATAGTAATCTTTTTTATTCATATGAATATAGAAGATCAAAAGTTCTGCAACAAATTGGTTTTGTTTTGCAATTGATGGGTAAACAAATAAGTGATTACAATTTTGTAGATTTAAATTTTTGTACAGATGATATACGTCCAATATAGAGAAATAAATGAGGAAATATCAATAGTTGTAAATAATGAGGATATATTAGCAGCTAATTCTTGAACAATGGACAAAAATTTGAATATGAGTAGATATCATATAGAGTTTTTAGTTGCAATCTAGGAATTTTTTTTATAGATGGTCCAGGAGGAAGTGGAAAAACATTTTTATATAGAACTCTTTTAGCTGCTGTACGTAGTAGAGGTTAATTACAATTGCTACTGCATCTTCAAGAGTTGCTGCTTCTATTTTAATAGCACATTCTAGATTTAAGATTCTGCTTGTCATAGAAGATAATAGCATGTGTAACATTAGCAAATAATTTTGATTTGCTCAAATTTAAGAGATGCAAGGTTAATAATTTGGGATGAAGCTCATATGAAGAAAAGAAAATTCATAGAATCATTAGATAAAATTTTGCAGGATATAAATAATTATGATATTTTTTTTGGAGGCAAAGTAGTTGGTTTTGGTGGAGATTTTCGACAAGTATTGCCTGTGGTTCCAAAAGCAAGTAGACAAGAAATTATAGATTCAAGTTTATCTAATTCATGGAAACATTTAATAAAGATTAAAATAAGTCAGAATATGTGAACCCGATTGGATCCATTATTTTCTAAATTATTATTTGCTGATTGGAGATGGAACTGAGGAATATATTGATAGTGATTACATTCGATTGCAATTAAATATGGTTATATCAAATACTAATGCTGATGTTTGATTGAATGAGTAGATTGATAGTGTTTTTCCTAAACTAGAAACATACAGTGAAAAATAGATTTTATGGCTAATCGTGCAATTTTGACACAAAAAAATGAATATGTAGATGATGTAAATAATATTTTAATTGATCAATTTTCTGGTGATCTGGTAAGGTATTACAATTTTGATGAATGTATAGAAAAAAGGTGAAAATGATGTGCTTGGAGATTTTTTAAATAGTTTGGTTCCAAATGGTTTCTTTTCTCATGAATTGAAGTTGAAAGTGAATTATCCTGTCATATTGTTTATAGATATTAATCATTTAGAGGGACTTTGCAATGGAACACGATTAATATGTCAAAGGTTTGATCAAAATTTAATAGATGCTGAAATTAGTGTTGGAGAGCATTAAGTAGAAATAGTTTTTTTTTTTTTTACCAAGGATACCATTTTTTCATATAGAAAATGTGAAAGATGTTTTTTATTTAAAAAGTTTTCAGTTTCCTATTTGATTGTGTTTTGCTATGACACTCAGTAAAGCTCAAGGGAAAATGCTAAACTATCTTGGTTTTTATTTGGGAGAGCCTGTATTTTCACATGGACAGGTATATGTAGTTTTGTCTAGAGCTAAAACAGGTGATTCAGTTAGAGTTTTTAGCTGTGAAGATTTGATGAATAAAGGAGATTGTAGATTGATTAGTGAGTTTTTGTAGGTGATAATATTTTAATATATTATTATTAATAATTTTTTCGGGGAATCAACTTGTATATAATCAATTAGAAAAAACATGTGCTTCAATTTTTGATACGAAGATTATAGTAAACATGTAATACACTTAATTGCATTTTATTTAGTTGAAATTTTGATTGTATATTCTTGGATGTGTTTTTCAGTTTGTTTGTGATTTAAGTATCTTTGTTTGGTTCAAAATGGATTGGGAAGGAGAATTTGTGCTTTTAATTTTTTTTTTCACTTTTACGATGTATATATTAGTAGGGTTTTTCATGTAAAATATTGTCAAATATAATTTTGTTGATCTTTTATTTCTTGTCACACATATTTATATTGTGTATGGATTTAAATTTATTTTTGGTGTTTATTTGTTCGTATTTTTAGTGTCTATTAACTCCTACAATTGATATTATTTTTTTGCTCTATACTGTTTTTCTTTAATGATGTGGGCATCGAGCGCTCTTCTAGCATGTATGTTCGTGATAAGGACATTACGTTGCCAAGTGGACCAGTGACGCGTTCTCGAGCTAAGAAGATGAAAGAAGGAATGCTTGGACTTGTGAAAAGAATTATGGATGAAGATCGATTCAAGTTTCCAAATGATTTGAACACTTTTCCGAGGCCTAATGATGATTTAAGCATGTTGTCTAAGCAAAGGATGAAAGTCGTAATGATGCTCGAGAGTTACAGAGACGAAACAGCGTCATTTTAAAAATAAACAACTTAGAATGGCAGTTTTGTAATTTTAGCTATTTTCGGATGATAATAGCAGTTTCATAATTTAGCAATTTTCGGATGATAATGGTAGTTTCGTAATTTAGCTATTTTCAGATTATAATGGCAGTTTTGTAATTTTTGCTATTTTCGTTTTTAGGGTTAGTTTTCAACCTTAGGATTACTTTCGTAATATTTAATGGTTTAGATTAATTCTTGATCTAACCCTAGTCCTTATATAAAGGGGGATCAATTCCTTTGTAAGACAGATTTGAGTTTTTGATCAATTGAGATAATTAATTTTCTTATTGCTCCCAGGAGTGTTCTTGCAAGGTGAGGAATCAATTTCTTCTTCTTGTTGCATTAGGAGTTGAATTCTCTTATCAAAGTAGAAATACTTTGTGGCGATTATTCTTCTCTTTCCCTAGCCTTCTAATCTACATTTTTAGATACAAGTTATCTAAGGGTTTGGTAGGGCGGGTTCTTGTTTCCAATTACTGTTCAATATTTCTTGTGTGATTAGGGTTTCGGATTCTTTAATCTTTGGGTTCTGCATCATTTAACTTTGTCAGATGGTATTTTTTGTGAAGAATTTCAGCAACTTGATGTGATGCGGAACCCCAAGCTTAAAGAAACTGTAATCCCAA
>QANX01003362.1:0-16925 GCA_003254975.1 Ochetophila trinervis
AACAAACAAAATGGAAGAAAATATAATTTAGATGTCAGTGTCAATGCATCAGCGTTAGTGCGTCAGTGTCAGTGCGTCAGCGGATGATATATTTGTACTTTACTTCGCCACGTAGGAGATATAGTATATTTCACGGATGAAAGTTTAACAGAATGGAGAAGGATGTCATTAGGGTAAACTTCAAGAATTTCATTGTAATTTAGACAAACTTAAAGCGAAATAGATGTAAAATATCCTAAATTTATTAACTCTAATTTTATATTTTAATTTTTTGAAATACTATATTGGTGTATGGAGGAGGAAAAAAATGTGAATTATAATTGTTTATGTAAAATTACAAAATAAAGAGTAATATTATGGAAATTACAATTGGAGCCGGATAAAAATAGCTCTTTATTTTTTTTAAAATTTCAAAATGCTTTTTAGTCTAAAAAATATATTTTTTAAAATAAAAAGTATATTGAAAATGCTAACAAATATAAATTTTACATAAGAATTATGCAACTCAATTTATTTATACTTTTTTCTCAAAATAAAGAATTAATCAATTAAAAAAGAATCTAGCTTATATATAGATTAGTAATGGCAATACACATATAAATAATGCAAGAGCATTAAATAGAACGAGAGGCGTGAAAGCGGCACATTTGCTCAAACACCTTGTGAACTATCTTGCTGATATTAGATGCGGACAAAGCACGTACTTACTACCACTACCCCTCTCTTTGGCAACGCCCAGATTTAAAGCAACAACAAAACCAATTTTGGGTAACGTGTTGCTCTTTCTTACCAATTTCTCACTTTCTTTCTTTCTTTTTTTGTTTTTTGTTTTTCGGGGATGCAAATTGTCCCCCAAATTAATATATATATATTCAAATTATGAGTTAGCTTTTAAATATTTGCACTTTTGGGTTTGACCTTGTAAAATTTTTCTAATAAACAAATTAGTGTTATGAGTTGTAAATTGTAATATGACAAATCCATTTCTTTGTTTTTGATTTTTTATTATTATTATTATTAAATAATAAGGTTTTAGAAGAAGAAGTAGCAGCAGCAGTATATATAGCATTTCAATTTTGCAGAGTAAGCGTGGGCAAATATGGAGTACATGGCAAATTGGTTGGTTTGCGGCTTTGCATTGTTGCTTGCGGCTTTGGGCACTGCCGGGGCCGGAAACGTCTCGTACGACGGAAGATCGTTGGTGATCGACGGCCAGCATAGAATTCTTTTCTCCGGTTCCGTACACTATCCTCGAAGCACTCCTCAGGTACTCTCTCTTTTCTCTGCATCTTTATTTTCTTTCTGTTTTCTTGATTTTTTTTTTTGCCTGTTCTGCTTTCGTACAGTAGGAAATAGTGGTAACGGAATTGGAAAATTAAAAGCAGGATCGTTTTAATAGGCTGAAACCGATCGACCACTACTTGGAGTAATTGCCAGTATGCTGATTTCATGTGATTATTATGAATTATTGTTTCTGAATTCCAAAAGGCTTTTCATATATATATATATATATATAATTTTCTTGGTGTTAATTTCGGTGTTAAATTAATATTTCAGAAGAAACCTTGGAGTCTTCTGAATTTATTGGAGCTTCAGAAGTTTTTTTTTTTCCATTTAATTGCACATTGTAAGATGTGCATGTACGTATATGCTTCTCTTATAGTTTGCCAAGTGTTATATATGTATATATTATCATTATGTTGATCCTAATTTACAAATTTCATACTGCTAACCTATATTACAAATTAAGTTAATTTGGAAACAATATATAAAGTACATCCAAAGAATAATATTTTTTTTTAACTGTAAGAAAATAATAGATTTTGATAGTGTCAGTACTCTTATTTTGCCATAGTACTACGAGGAAAATGACGGCATATAGACAAGGATGAATTTAAATTATAATATATTATTTAATTATTTGTAGTTTCAACTAGTAATTATTTCATGTCCTAAAAAAAAAAACTAGTTAATTAATTTTCTTTTTTCTTCAATGTAAATCTGTAAGCTTCTATTTTTCAAAAGCATTTTTCTCTAGTTATAATCCCAGATCTTAGGTTTAAAATTTCATATTAAAATTCAACTCCCTAATTTAAAAAAAAAAAAAGATAAAAAAAAAAAAAAAACATTTTTCTTTTTCCGATTGGTTCATTGGAGGGCAGATCCCAAAAACAAATAAAATTTTAAATGCATTGACAACTAATAATAGTTGACCAGAATTCTCATTGACTCATCATCGTCATTTATCATTAAAAAAGCCTTTTCAGAATAATCTAACGGACACAGCATAAAAGTCACTTTTTGAGTGCCAACTCAATATCCCCACCCAAATCATTAAAAAAAACGGAAACATTTCCTATGAACCTTTTAGCTAGGGCTTTTTACTTGGTATTAATTTAAGTTTTAGAAATTATATTTCTATAAATAATATAATATTATTATTTTAAAGAATGTGAATAAAATAATAATAATTATTTAAATTTTAATAATATTAATGATATTTTTAAATTGAAATTATCAAGTTGCACTCAAATTAAATTTTAAAAAATATAGATAAAATAAAATAAAATATTAATTTTTTAAAAGCTAATGTGAAATTAGTCTATTCTTTTATCTTTTTGCTTTTTTTGGAAGAACACGGATTCCATACATTATAATTATATATTACCAAAAAAATAGAATAAAAATTTAATTAGGCCAAAACAAAAATATTAATAGTGCTTTCAATGGATTTCAGATGTGGCCATCTCTAATAGCCAAAGCAAAAGAAGGAGGTATAGATGTTATACAAACATATGTGTTTTGGAAGCTTCATGAACCTCAAAAGGGACAGGTCATTCAAAACTCCCTCATTTTCTTTCTATCTGGTTTTGTATGAACAATGAAAAGATTATATATGCTGATGATGCAAAAGTATATTGATAAATTTTGCAGTATGATTTTAGTGGAAGAAGTGACATAGTAAGGTTTATAAAGGAAGTCCAAGCTCAAGGCCTTTATGTGTGTCTTAGAATTGGACCATTCATTGAGAGTGAATGGTCTTATGGGTACAAACCAAAAAACTCACTCCCTACTATTACTTTGTATTATTATTAATTAATTTCTCTATGCTAAATTATTTTGATGCTAAAATAATTTCCTATGGTGGTTCAGGGGTTTGCCATTCTGGTTACATGACATTCCAGGCATTGTTTTTCGATCTGACAATGAACCCTTCAAGGTGTGTTTTGTGTATGTATATATGATACATATTTCTCATTTTCTTAATGTTCTTGTTTATAACCAAGAGGTATGCAGTTCGCCTGCCTGTTTAAATGTCACAATAATTTCGACCCATTTGGTTAAAATGTTTAAAAATCTTATACACATTGTGAGCATACTAAGATACTGAAACTACTTTCATTATGTAACATTACAGTTTGAAATGCAAAGGTGGACGAGGAAGATAGTAGAGATGATGAAATCAGAGAGACTTTATGCTTCTCAAGGTGGGCCAATTATACTATCACAGGTGAACCACCTAACAGGAATCCCATACTAAAACAAATCTTGCAAATTTTTTTCTTTTTATTTGAAAAACATTATTTCAAAAGTTGGATGAATGTTTAGATTGAGAACGAGTACAAGATGGTAGAAGAAGCATTTCATGAGAAGGGACCATCTTATGTTCGTTGGGCTGCAGAAATGGCTGTAGGGATGCAAACTGGCGTGCCCTGGATAATGTGTAAGCAGGACGATGCTCCAGATCCTGTGGTTAGTTTTATTCCTTGCTTATCATTACTAATATGTTAGAATGAGCTAAAACCTTTTTACGATATACCAAAATCATGGTGTATAGTTGTAACAGCATATATTTTCCCTTTTTTTCTATTGATTTGGAAAAGTGTAAAAGCTTCCTGGTGTATAGTTGTAAATGATTGAAAATTCAACAGAAGTTGAGTAATGGAATGAGCTAAAACCTCTATACCAAAATCATACTTTTCTTTCTTGATGTGTTGCAGATCAATACATGTAACGGGATGCGATGTGGAGAAACGTTTAAAGGACCCAACACACCTAATAAGCCATCTCTATGGACAGAGAACTGGACAAGTTTGTATGTATTCCTCAAATCTAATTTTACCACAGACTGTTGCCAAATCAATAATATTTGTTATGAATAAGATGTTAAGATGGTTAAACTGTATGTATTTTATACACAACTAATGTGTATACGTTTCCTGTTGAAGCTATCAAGTTTATGGTGAAGAAACACTTATGAGGTCGCCTCAAGAAATTGCATTCCATGTTGCACTGTTTATTGCAAAAAAGGGAAGCTATGTGAATTACTATATGGTATGATATTTAAAATCTAATGTAACAAAAAATTGCAACATCTGCTAATATTTAGTCATATATGAAGTTAGTGGTGTTTTGTTAAAGCAGCATTTTTATCAAATTACTATATTTTGGTTGATTCTAGCATAATATTCTTCTTACTGACAAAACGGTATCAAAATATAGTATCATGGAGGAACCAATTTTGGAAGATCAGCCTCTGCTTATGTAATAACAAGTTATTACGATCAGGCTCCTCTTGACGAGTATGGTTGGTTCCTTAACTCTATCTGTTTGACCATAAACTTAATACTTAGTTGCATAAATTTGTGTTCATATTTGTCTGATTAGTTGATGGATTCAGGTCTAATCAGGCAACCAAAGTGGGGTCATCTTAGGGAATTGCATGCAGCAGTAAAACTATGCTCAAAGCCTCTATTGTCTGGAGAACAAACTGCTATCTCTTTGGGTGAACATCAACAAGTAAGAGCCTTAAGTATGCATAAGGGAGCAATGAGCAGGGCAACTGATGTCCTGCAATTTGTTTCCCAAGTATTAATTGCCTGGAGTAACATATTCAGTCAAGTAAAAAGTTGTTTACAACATCCTTATTTTGCAGGCATACGTCTACAAAGACAATTCAGGAGAATGTGCTGCATTCTTGGTCAACAATGACAACAGTGATGCTGTTGTCTTCTTTCAGAATTTGTCACATAGATTACCTCCAGAGTCAATTAGTATTCTACCAGATTGCAAGGTCAAACTTTTCGACACCGCAAAGGTAATACTTTTGTTCTGGTAGTTGCTTGGTTTTCATACCTGATCAGACAGAAGTTCTTTTTTATCAATATATAAGTTGTTGATTGTAATATGCTTGATTCATTGGCTATTGTTCCACATTTATACATCTAACATGCTATAGGTTACATAATAGATTATCATGTTTTATGTCCATTAAATCGATGCTTGGCAGGTGACTGCACAATATGGTACAAGATCAATGGTACCAAGTCAAAAGTTTGATTCCACTTCAAAATGGGAAGAGTACAGAGAAGCTATACCTAAATATGACAAGACTTCATTAAGAGCAGATATATTGCTAGAGCAAATGAGTACGACAAAAGATAAATCTGATTATCTTTGGTACACTGTAAGGTAATCCATAACTGAAGCAACACATTTCAGTTAAGTTTGAGATCAGCTGGATGAATAGAATTTAACTATACATATCATGCTTAATGTGCTTGCAAAACATTCTTTGTAATGCAGTTATCAGCATAATTCACCTAATTCTCAAGCTACCCTAAGGGTGGAGTCCCGTGCTCATGTTTTGCACGCATTCATAAATGGAATTTTCATAGGTAAGCTTTATATCACTTTATTTTTGTTTTCTAAATGCTTAAATTGGCTAGCACTCCTTCTCCCTCTATGTGAACCAAGATCTCCAATTTTATATCTGTCAAGCTCTTGAAGACTTGGTGGAAGAATAATTGACCATCGTGCTAATCGAACAATATTTTCTTTTAAAGAAAAATAAGAAAATAAAAAGATGGAGAATGTCAATAAGCAATTATAGGTCTTGCTCTTTTAGTATAATTTCTAAGGTGACTTTACATAAATTAACTTCTTTATAATGCTCTGTTTGATAAATTGTCATCAGAAAGTGTTATTCTTAAGAAAATAATTAAACTTTTTTATTCTTAGGATCTGCACATGGTGTTCACAGCAACAAAATCTTCTTTCTGGAAAGTAGTGTTACTTTGAGGAATGGGGTTAACAACATCTCCTTACTCAGCGTAATGGTTGGAATGCCGGTATACTTTTCAACCTCAATTCTCGCTAATTTGTTCCATCAATTTACACTATAATAAGGAAGAAAGAAAGAGGCACACAAGACAATGATGAAATGCATTGATTCACTAGATTTATGTCTAATTAAAACTCTCTGTGGACTAAACAGCGAAAAAAGCAGTAACCATCTGTTTGTGCATATAAAATATATCCGTACATATACATATCGCTTGTATTTATGTCTCTGTGTTTGTATGTATATATGGCGCTCAAATACCCTGCTTCAATTTCATGAAATTGAATCCAAGACTTTCCTTTATTATTGAATATCTCTTTTGATTATATTATCTTGTACAAGTATATATTGATCATGTTGATTAATTTCAATTTGAAGGATGGAGGAGCATATATGGAGCGTAGATTTGCTGGACTACGTAGTGTTAAGATTCAAGACAAAGATTTGAATAAATTCCCATGGGGTTATAGAGTAATTACTTTCTCCCATAAAGATGTCAAGTTCAATATATGTTGAGTTTTGTAATGTTCTATTAGAGATACATGAGATATTTAGGAATTACAATATGTGTCCATACTCCTCTACAGCTTACTCTGTTATTGAACAATTTTACGCAGATTGGGCTACAAGGTGAGAGATTACAAATTTATTCAGATGTTGGATCAAACAAAGTTCAATGGAAAAGGTTTGGAAGCTCAGCTGATCAAAGACTCATATGGTATAAGGTGCGGAAAATATTTCATCCAAAAAATCCCAGAAAATTGCATATTGTATAATTTGGAAAACAAGTTAATATGTCTTAAAGATTTTATTCAATCCTATATGTCATAATTTATTGCTTGAAAATGAAAATAGAGGGGACAAACAGTTGTATCTAATCCTGTACATGCTAATAGCTCCTTAGGTATCCTACGCTTTGAGGGTTTCTATAAACTCATAAAATTCGTCTCATGGAGGTTCAAGCAGAATAGCGTTCTGCAAATATTCGTTCATGACAATTAGATACATAGTCTGACACCTAGTTCCACAAAATGACTTTGTTATCTTAGTTGCTACTAAGTCAGTTATGTCACATTATGTTTAACTCCGAATTGACCCATTTCAATGTTACTTGGCAGACTCAATTTGATGCACCAGAAGGAAGTGACCCTGTTGCACTATACCTCGGTTTAATGGGAAAGGGTGAAGCTTGGATCAACGGCCAAAGCATTGGTCGTTATTGGGTCTCTTTCCACACGGCAAAAGGCAACCCTTCACAGTCATGGTAGATACTTCATACAATTAATATCTGCATATCTGGTAGTTTTGGGAATATTTTATAAGCACAACATTTTAGTTGGTCATTAGCAATTTGATATTCTATTTTGAGGGGCTGAGAATCAATGCATTTTTCTTCTAATTATATTCCTCCAAAGAAGTTCATCAAGACAAAAAGTGTGATTGTGGTAAAAAATAATTAAGCTCCATGGTATCCTTGCGGTTACAGATTTATAGTTTCTTAACACTGCATATCATATAGATGTGATCCTGCTCCTCTTTCCATTTCTTGCTTGTTGCATGAATATCGAAATTATTTTTACAATTTTAGTTTACTTTTTAATTTCCTAGGTACCATATACCTCGATCCTTTCTCAAGCCTACTAGCAACTCACTAGTTCTACTAGAGGAAGAACATGGAAACCCCCTCGCGATATCCCTGGACAAAATTTCAATATCTAAAGTATGTGGGCATGTATCTGAATCACATTTACCTCCTGTAAGTTCTTGGGTGCCCCAGAACCAGAGAGAAGAGAACCTTGTAAGAAGAACACCAAATGTTCAACTAAGTTGTCCTATAGGAAGGAACATTTCCAAAATCTTATTTGCAACGTATGGAACTCCTGCCGGTGATTGTGAAAGTTATGCCCATGGAAGATGCCATTCATCTAATTCCACAACAATTGTAGAGCAGGTAAGCATAACACTCTTTATGCAATTAGTTACTAACATTATTAGATAATATGCTTCATTTGGTGCCAAAAAGAATTGGGTAAGTGAAAAAAAAAAAAAAAAAAAAAAAGAGAAGAGAAGAAAGGCCGTTACAATTGTTGCATTCAAAAAGCAGTTTTAGGTTATCTATGGCGACAAAACTATTCCCAACATTAAATCAACCTGCAAATGTTCCTAGACTCTAGATAATATATAACCTATGTTCAAAGTTAGATATCATATATTTGAAATTTCATATGTTCTATATTGGGTTATGTCTATCCTCAATCCCCAATCTTTATATTGATATAGTATGAATATTGTCTAAGCTTAGTGTAATTTGAATTTGGCAGGCATGTCTAGGGAAAACTGGATGTACTATCTCTCCATCAAACCAAATATTTGGTGATCCATGTCCAAATATCCACAAAACGCTTGTGGTCGATGCAGAGTGCACGTGATACTACTTGTGCAATCTACATAGAGGACTCGATGGCGATGGCTAAAATCACTATTATTATACTTACGAAGCTTTCTTAGTTTTGGAAACACCTTTTTTATTTTCATACTGAGAATTATAGATCTAGCTCTAGGGACGTTAACAAAAAAAAAAGGAANGGACGTTAACAAAAAAAAAAAAGGAAAAAAAAAAGAAAGGGAAGAAGAAGCATCGAAGCATCTGCAGTACTGTTGTTACAGTAGCTAGAAGAGTCAAATTAAAGCTCCAACATCAGAATATTATTCAGTAAATTAATCAGTTGTAGTCACATTCAGATTCCAAAATTGAGATTGGAAGAGGCCCAGAACTTTGCTGAATCAAAATTTGATATCAGAAAGTGTTTTAGTTCTTAATATGTAACATTATTCTTTGTTAGAAAGCTCCAAATGCTTATAGAGAACTACATTTGTCATTTAAATAAATAAATAAATCATGATTATTATTATTTTCTTTTATCCTTTGCATCTTTTTTGTTTTGCTTTAATTTCATCTTTCATTGAACATGAAAATATTATTCAATATGAAAAAATATTAAGCAATCTATAAAGCCAAAGTTGTTATTATATTGAATGAAATATTAGAAAGAACGGGAACAATATTATATAAACTCTTTGATGTTTACTTTTATTTCAACTTATGTTTGAAACACTTTATAAATACTTTTTGCGCAAATAAATTTTGTTCAAAAAAATATTGATCTTCTATATGACATCATAAAATGACATAAATAACGTCTACAATTAAAAAATAATATAATAATCACTTATAAATAACTTCTACGTTGATGCTTCTGAAGTTGTTGAGGAGATTAATTCGGACAAAGACCCAGAGGGCTGGTTTACTAAAGATTTGGTTCTTAGAAGTAGGAATGCCAGATCGTCTAACCGTTTTGCTGATGCTTTGGCCAAACTAACTCTGGCTTCTTTTTGTAACTTTTCTTTCTCTTCGGAGAATTTGCTTTGTCTCCCTGCCAACTTATGCAACTTTCTTGTGGAAGATATGGCAGGGTGTTTCTTTTTGTAATGCCTCTTGGAGGTTGTTTCTGTGCTGTTCATAAAATTATATCAGCTGTAATATTTTTAAGGTGTAATGTGCAAGATTTAATATAATAAAGATATATTACCAGGAAGCATTTATTTTTTATAAAAAAAATAATAATACAGAATACATATTTCAAATTTTTTTAAATTAAAAATAAAAATCAACAACTGTCATGTCAATATTAGTATATATTTTTGGTGAATTCATGCCAAAACTAGTAATGAGTTAAACTATAGTAGAATTTTAAAAGGTTTCACAGCTAGTTAATAATTTTTTTTAAATATTTTTTTTACGGTAAATAATATTTATGGATAACGAATAATATTTTTGCATAATAAATAATATTATTATAACGGATAATAATCAGTCCATAATGTATAACATTTTATTTATAATGAATAATATTGCCTTTAACGAATATTATTCTTTTTAATAAATAACGTTTACAATTATTATGTGTTATATTTTTCGATAAAACCCTTAAATAAAAATGTTTCCCTACATAAATTCTCTGGCAACAAATAGTATAGCAATAATGTTTGGCTTCCATACTATTTTATTTTTATTTATTTTGGAGTTGAGAGCAATAGTGGTTTTTATAAGGTGTGCTAACCAATATTGTCATATTTTTTGTTATTTATTTTCTTCTACTTTTTTATTTATTTAGGAGTGAAGTGCAATAATGCTTTTGCTAGGGTATGCTAACCAATATTCTCATATTTGGCTTATTTAGCTACATAGTTAGACTTTAGATTAATGTAAAAAATATCTCCCTATAGCTTTCATTATATACCAAACAGATCATTGTAGTTATAAAAATGTCAAAATTAAGCCCTACAGTTAGTGTCGTGTGTTACATTTGACAGATAACGGGTAGATTTATAATTACACTAAATTTGACATCTGATTTAATATGAGATCAATTAAACGAGAATAGAAAAACTGATTATGATCCTCTACCAACTGCAAAATCCAATTCTCACTTTTATTACTGTGGCACATTTGCTCGTCGGTAACTTCCAAATGTTGGTGAGCTAAACTTTAAACTTGATATCATCGTATTTTTCATGTGACTGATTTACATCTTAGTACTAATTTGATAGCCTAAAAACACCTAAAAAAATTGGTTATGAGAGAGTTCTAATTTAGGAATAATCAAGCTCTCAGACTTTAGCCCAATAGTCAGCACACGCACTGTCTAGAGAGAATTAAAGACTTACATTCATTCGTATGATGAAACGACAAGCTTCGACTAGGAGAGTATGCACCGCCTGAAGAATATAACCACCGTGGAACTCTGGCGACCCAAAAGGTGATGAATGACCATGCACTGCCCTTTTGTCGAGCTTCTACTCACACTAACCAAACCATCTAAGGCGAGTTGTGAACCTAATTTGGCCAGTAACCATTGGTTCAAACTCCATTGTTGCCGTGATTAAAAAAAAAAAATTGAAACTTAAAATTTATTTTTCTAGAATTTTCTCCAAATATTTACCAATTTTTTTCACTTTCTCCAATGTTTAATTGCCATCTAGATTGTTTGAGTGCCATTAGTTTTTAAATGGTTAAAATATTATTTAGTATACATTTATTTAGTATTTATAATATTATTCTTTATCAAAATAAATATTTGTTTTATACAAGTGGACAGTAATACCCTTGGTCACTGTGTATCTCGATGTCTCTCTCCCGCTCTTCTTTCTAAATGATTTCTTTCTTATTTTTCTTTTCTTCCTCCTCATTTTTCTCTATTTGTCTCTCTAACTTTCCTTTTGTATCTCTCTAATAACTCTGCTTTTCAGGCATAAAACATATTTAATGTTACATTTTATTTTAAATACTATAATTTTTAAAATAAAAAATATCTTTAATAATTTAATAAAATAAATAATGTAATATTTTATTCAACTCCAATGGCATTCTTTATCAAATTTTTTATTTTTTATTTTTTAATAAATAATCAATGCATAGCATGAATATATAAAATATATAACCAGCAAAGTAATTTTATATGTATAAAAAGAAATATAAAATTAAATATTATAGTTGTGCATTAAAAATTGCACAGTAATAAATAAAATGCAAATTTGTATATAAAGAGTGAATTTGGCTTTCTAAATGTGGAGAGCCAAGTTTCAGTCTCTATTTTAACTTGTCATTTTAGAAATCTCATTGAAGTACCAAAATATTTTATTACTTTTTAAAATAAATAAATTAAAACTTTTAAAAAATGCATTGTAGATGCTCAAAGCAAATTATTAAACCTTTATAAAAACAAAAATAAAACCATGAAACAATACTTAGAACAGTAGTTATGTTTTATGATGAAAAAAAATTGGAAAAGAAAAAGTGATCTGTTTGATATTTGTAATCAGTGGAAAAAAGTTGGAAAATAGAGGAAAATTTTAAACTCTGTACAAATTCATCTCCCTTTCAGGCCGAGGTGATGAATAAAAAGGAATCAAAATACCAAACGATTTGTTTGGCTTTTATGAGAATTAATGGAGAGGAGAAGTTAATGGAAATGGGTAGACTCTGTGAATAAGATTGTTCAAGAAAGAAAAATTGCAATGGAAAGACACACACTCTCTCTCTCTCCATTAAAACAGAGAAAGAGTCTGACCACATCAAAATCAAATTTCATCCCTTTTTCTCTCCTCTCTCCTCATTGCAATGGTTTTGGCGATGGAGGAGGAAGAGGTGGCTTTTTACTTTTTATTTTTTTATTTCACAAACAGATATATCTTCACACACTGCAGTTAAGGATGAAAATATAGCATCATGGAAATATTAAATGTTAAAAATACATTAATATAAACAAAATATAGATAATGATAAAATTTAAAAAATAATAAAATTTATAAAAAAATATATAAATTTTTAATAAAATTATTTATTAAATATTTTATCAATTTAACTATAAAAATTAAAAAAATTGAAAGATAAACATATTTTTTATAATTAAAAAAATTTATAACACTCGTTAACAGTAATAAAAATACTATTATTAAGTAATAAATTATTTATTAATTCGAATAATAATACGAGTACATAATTACTTAATGAAATTTATATATATTTTTTTTTTATTTTGAACCGAATTGATATGTTATTTTTTGTATATGAAACACTGGCATTTATTTTTATTCAAATAATTTTTTATTTTAAATTTTATTATATTTTCTGTCTTTTTTCATTTTACCTTTTTTCTTATTTTTTGTTCTTGTTTTTGTAGATTTATTTTGTTACTTAGAATCTCACTGCTAAAATATAAAGTTACAAGTTATATATTATATAATTACACTGTTGAATTTTTTAAAAAAATTGATAAAAAAAAGTGAAGTGAATCTTAATAAAATAAATTATTTTAATCTTTTTTATGAATAAAATAAATTATTTTAATCAGCTTCTGAAAGCTTTTGCCAAATAAATAAAGAATAAGTTATTATAAACCGGCTTACACATCAGAGGGACACAAGGTCCTCTCTGCAGAAATACAATTCAAACCACTCAAATGCAAACCATAAAACGATCAGAAATAGCAAAGTTACAGTGAGACACACTAGCTCAATTGGCTGCTAGATCGGCACACCCTAGCCCAAGGTTACTGTATTTCTATTTCTTTTCGCTTCAGTATTCTGCTATGTATTTGCGCTGCACGTGATTGCTCAAAACCAATGATGCAGTGATGCAAGTATTTTATTAAATTCAGGTCCAAAATGCAGATAAAACTATATAAGCTGTAATATTTTTAAGGTGTAATGTGTAAGATTTAATATAATAAAGATACATTACCGGGAAACATTTTATTTTTATAAAAGAAAAATATAATACAGAATACATTCACCAAAAAAATATGATGCAGAATAAATAGTGCGACTTTGTTTTTAAATTAAAAATAAAAATCAATAACTGTCATGTCAATATTAGTATATATTTTTGGTGAATTCATGCCACAACTAGGAATGAGTTAAACTATTGTAGAATTTCAAAAGGTTTCATAGTTAGTTAATAATATTTTGTTTATAGTAAGTAATATTTATTTTAAGGATAATATTTTTGCATAATAAATAATATTGTTATAAGGGATAATAATTAGTTCATAATGTATAACATTTTATTTACAATGAATAGCATTTTCTATAACAAATAATATTGTTTATATCTTGAATAACATTGTACTTAACAAATATTATTCTCTATCATATATAACGTTTACAATTATAATGTGTTATATTTTTCAAAAATTTCAATAAAACTCTTAAATAAAAGTGTTTTGCTGCATAAATTCTCTGGCAACAATTAGTATAGCAATGATGTATGGCTTTCATATTATTTTCTTTTTATTTATTTTGGAGTTGAGAGCAATAATGGTTTTTATAAGGTGTGATAATTAGGAGTGGGCAAAAATTGAACTAAATTGTAAAATCGAATCAAACCGTTGCTTTTGATTTAGTTTGGTTCGGTTTATGGAACAAAACGGTTTGGGTTGGTTTAATATATAACCAAACCGGTACTAACGGTTTAGTTTGCGGTTTAGATAGTTTTTAGACCAAATCAACTCAAACTGCACCTTAATATATAATATTTTTATAGAAAGATCTTATGGGTTTATTGATCGTTCCTTATAAAGATGTAGTCTCATAATTTTGAAGTTTTGCAGTTTATTTCTCTATTTTTTGGTACTCTTACAAAGAATACAAAGAGGACAAAGAGATTTTGTTACTTTCAAACATTTAAAAGCTCTGAGGTACTTTAATTATAATTATGGAATCTTTCACTTTACATAATTTTATTTTTGGGTTAAAAGTATTTTTTTGTACAGTTAATCAACTTACCATTCTTCCCCTGCAAAGAACAAGACTGTTTTATTTATTTATTTTTTTTTTATGTTTGGTATGTTTGCAATTTTCATTTTGGACTATAAAATTAAATGTCGTAGTCCAAACCGCTAAACAAAACCACACCAAACGGTTCTTGAACAATTTGGTTTGGTTTGATTTGGTTTGAATGGTTCCAACGGTTTGGTTTGGTTTGTCATTAAGCTAAACCGCAAACTACGGTTTGGTTTAAATTTTTGTAAAAAACTGAATCAAACCAGACCGTGTCCACTCCTAGTGCTAACCAATATTGTCATATTTTTTGTTATTTATTTCTTTTTCTTTTTTATTTATTTAGGAGTGAAGTGCAATAATGCTTTTTCTAGGGTATGCTAACCAATATTCTCATATTTGGCTTATTTAGCTACATAGTTAAACTTTGGGCTAATGTAAAAAATATCTCCCTATAGCTTTCATTAAATACCAAACAGATCATTGTAGTTATAAAAATGTCAAAATTAACCCCTACAGTTAGTGTATAACGGGTAAATTTATAATTACACTAAATTTGACATCTGATTTAATATGAGACCAATTAAGTGAGAATAGAATAACTGAGTATGATCCTTCACCAACTGTAAAATCCAATTCTCATTGGTAACTTTCAAACGTTGGTGAGCTAAACTTTAAACTCGATATCATTGTATTTTTCACTTGACGATTTATGGTACCAATTTGATAGCCTAAAAACACCCAAAAAAAAATTGTTTATGAGAGAGTTCTAATTTAAGAAAAATCAACAATGGCGGCTCTTGAACTTTTGCCCAATAGTCAGCACACGCATTGCCTAGGGAGAATTAGAGACTTACAATCATTCGTATGATGAAACGACAAGCTTCGACTAGGAAAGTATGCACCTCATGCGCCGCCTGAAGAATCTAACCACTGTGGAACTCTGGCAACCCAAAAAGTGACGAATGACCATACACTGCCCTTTCCTCGAGCTTCTACTCACACTGACCAAGCCATCTAAGGCGATTTTTGGACCTAATTTGGCCAGTAACCATTGGTTCAAACTCCATTGTTGCCATGATTATTTGTCCAATTTGTTGGGCTCAACGTCGGTTCCAACACACTTAGAGGGCTCGATCTAGATCTCTAAGTCAAGCAATTGGATCAATTTAGCCATGTTCAATCGATTTGTTAGTGAAATTCCGGTGAAATGGTATGGCCATATTGTCAAAATTCTGCTTCATAGAGGTATGTTTAGCTCAAAACAACTTCAATAATTGATTTAGAAAGGTCAAAAACTTTTGGGCAACTTATTTTTAAAGCATAAATGTGAGAAATTTAAATAAGAAAAATTCTTGTTCACTGTGAAATTGTTGCCAGTGGAAGTCGCCAAACTGATAAAAAGAAAGAGGAGAAGAAAAATGTATAATCAATAAATTTCAAACATTAAAAAAGTATAATAAATATTTTTGCGTGCCGCCTAGGAAAAATAATGAAATTTAAACAGAAGTAAACTATAAAAGTTACTTTTAATATTTTTAAAATTACAGATATTAATACATATTATTTATTAACGTTACACTTCATAAAGGTCTAAGATAAAAGGTTATGGTGCATTATTTATTATATTTTCTCGTATAAGCTTTTGAATATTTAACACATGATAAGTTAAATATAACACAGGTAATGATTTATCATTCATTTATTCTTTATCATTCTTTCATTTATTTATTTTTTAATCCAGAAACACTTGACAATAAATAGAAAAATTTCAAAATTTATACTTCATTTACTTATATATTTTTTTATTTAATCCTTAAATCTTAAAAATAAATTATCAAAAACAAATATTTTTTTTAAATTGACGTCATATATAGGTTTATTTTCTATCAAAAATAAAATGCATTTATTTTCTATAAAATATTTGTAAGTGGTGCCATGTGTTTCTAGCTATTCCAGAGAATTCGTTATATATTTTATACCAATATTTATTTTTTAATATTGATAGAAGGCCAAAAAACTGAAAAATTAATATAATTGAAGTAAATTCAATGATGTGAATGTTATATTTTTTTTTCTAAGAAAAAAAATATAAATATAAAGTGCTTGCAGCTTTTTTGGGCATACGCATTCTTTTCTATTTCTTTCACTTGGTGGTAGCTAACTATGTTTCTCTTCGTTTTCTACAATTTTGATCATTCTTTTCTATTTTCTAAAAAATATTTCTTTCAATTGCTGCATTTAAAAATTTGTTTACCATTTTAATTTCTTGAATTTTTATAAAAATAAAACTTATAACATATGCTAACATAATACACGATTTTTCAACAGGTTGACGAATTACTCTTGATTAAAAAAAAAAATTATATATATATATATATATATATCATTAATACTTGTAGATCTTTATCTATAAAATATTTTCTTTCCAGTTTTTTTTTTTAGTTCTTATATAACTTTA
>QANX01003362.1:16942-80233 GCA_003254975.1 Ochetophila trinervis
AGTTATATTACTCATATATTTGTATCTTTTTGTATTTATATGTACATATTATTATTTTTATCAATTTCAAAAATTTTAAAATTGTATTGTTTCTTAAGTAATTTTAATTACTTTTAATAAAACCTATTTTGTTGCTACATATATTAATAATGAGTACGTTACATTTAAAAATAAAGTTGAGCCTAATTAAAAAAAAAAGGTTCAATAGTATACTTTAGTTTAATTAAAATTATCAACGTTAAGTATAATGCTAAAATAAGAATATTTTTATTTCAAAATTTATATATATATATATAAGATTTTTCTCCGATCAAAGAACCCAGATTATTAATGGATTCTTATACGAAATTGGCTATATGAACTAATCAATGGTGCAACAAAAAATGAAATTTAGGAACCGAAATATGTCAATAACATAAAATAAAATAAAAATTAGTGACTAGAAGTGTCAAATTAATGTGGTTTAGGGTACTAAAAAATGACATTCAGGAACTGAAATATGTCAATAACATAAAAAATAAAATAAAATTAGTGACTAAAATAGATTAATTAGTAAAAGTTTAGGATACTAAATTACAATATATATATATATAGAGGGAAATGCTAAGAAACCCGATCGGGTTTCTTATAGAACCCGAAAACACGGAGCAATGTTAACGCGGGTGGTCAAAATTGGAGCTACGGTCAAAATTAGAGGAATGGCAAAACACACTGAATTGCCCACAAATTCAAAATGTAAATGGCTGGGGCTCATTCGCGAAGGTTTGTCATTTTCCCTGTACACCAAACCAGAAGAAGCTTCGCCATTTACTTTGGCCACCTCCGCGGCGAAGGCAACACCCCTGTACATCAAACCAGAGGACATCGGGCTTCCTCCAGGCTTACTCCGGCCACCTCTGCAGCCAATCAGTCGGGCTTACTTCTGGAACCTCCTTCCCCACGATAACGGCGGCACCAGTCGGCGGCATCTGCTTTCCCGTATGAGGTATTACCTAAAAATACGAAAAAAAATATCTTTTTATGCTCTTGCCTCCTTCACTTTCGCATTTGGTTCTCAATCCAGGCAATATGAGTAGGTTTTTTTAATTCCAATGCCACAGATCATTTTGTCAAGATTGAGGGTTTTCAGCTGATTGCACGATTGAGGGCTTTCAAAGGAAAGGTTTGTGCGAAGGTGAACTTTTAGATCCTTTTTGGCCTACTGGTATTTTCCCTGAATAATTCTCTAAACAGAAATCAAATAGTATTATATATGTAGGAAGAAAATAATAATAAAAAATGTCAATTTTTTTTCTTTTGGTAATATTCATCTTAGCACTAAGGGCTTTCTCCAAGTATGCACACCTGCCGTTCGGTGAGATGCCATTGAGAATTTTTTGTTTTGTTTTTTGGGTAATAAGATGACATTGAGAATTGGTGACTGGTTTAGAACTAAAGAATAAATAAATATTACTGTCATTTTTAGTGTTTATGTGTCTATTAATGTGAGAGACTACTAGTGATGTTTATTGATATATTTCCATTTGCAAAATGAGTCTGAAATTTACAAGAATTAACCAAGAGAAAATGTCTATTCATGCCAATTTATAGGACTACAAAATCTGCTGCATCATGATTGCCTACAAATCTCAAAATCTCTTAAAGAACGCAAGTCAAAAGTTTGAACCCACCAATTTATATATTTCCATTTTCTTATATTCACTAGCATGTGCTTTTATGTTTTCATTTTCTTAACCATCTTTTAAGTATATGCCCATGTTAAATAGAAGTGAACTGCCAATGATTGTTCCATTCCATACTATATATCTTTTGCAGGCCATTTCAAAGTACAGCGCTGAGAGGCAACTTAACGATCTCCTAAAGATCCATCCCAAGCCACTAAAGGTCAAAGCAATATATTTGCATTTGTTCATTTCATCCTTATTGAATCAGTGAAGGATCTATACTGAGTGTAAGAAGCAGAGGATTTGCATTTGTTCATTTCATTTCCTTTATGATAAAGACAGTGGAAGAAGCAAAGGATTTGCATTTGTGACAATGAGTAGTATCGAAGATTGTAACATAGTCGTTGAAAATATCGATGGAAGTGTAAAAAAAAACGCTCACCTGTGAAGGCGACAAAATCTCGACAAGTTGTTTCACAAGTGAAGAGATGAAGATGTCAAGAAATGGATTTATTCTTTTTTGTGTGTGTTTTGTGTGTTGCAATTAAAATTTATTATTATTATGGTCTATTTCTAGATTTGAACATACAAAGCTGTTATAATTGACTTGATAAAATTGTGCAAAAAGTAATTATCAATGGTAAGTTATGTTGATTTTGAATGCCTTTTGTTGTTTGCTATTGAGTTTAAGTTCTTGAGTTTAAAATCCTAGATTGGGGGGATGGACATTGATGGGAATGTCAAAAAAAAGCAATCAAATATTGGTATTTCACTATTTGCAATGACATACAAAAGTCCCTTGTATCATATTTTATTGTCCCAGTTTGAAATAATAAAGTACTTTGAAATAATACCAGATTTATATTTCAACCAGAAAAATGGATAGAAGCAACATAGTTCAAAATTATTCTTAATTTCCATGTGAGTTCAATGTACAAAACTCTTAAAGGTACAAATACAATCAAACATAATCTGAACAAATCAATTCAATATAGCTACAAAACTCATCAAACTACAGATTTAGTTATAAAGAAGCAAATAAACCAAACCTATTTCAATCATGATATTCATATCTAAAACTAAAACAAGAAAGCCACTCCTGTAAGTTCAGTTTACATGGCTTTGCCAATTTCCATACTCCTCTGTCAAGAAGCTTCGTTAACTGCTGTAGCTACAGCAGCATGCACACACAGATCCTGATGCTGTGGTACACCATATCCATATCCATATCCATATCCACCACCATAATGTGCCCCATTCCACTGGTTACTGAAAAAATCAGGTGCTAGCCGCATGCAGCAAGGAGAAAAGCATAAAACTATTCTGCCAAAACCTAAATACTATAGACAAGAAGTTATGTAAACACATGATATATACATATAATGTATTTCAAGCATTAATTATTAAGACAATAAGTTACTAGAAAGGTTGGAGAAGTCAGAAATTATTTTTGACCCAAACTTATAATTAAAAACACAAACACTGATGCTAATCTAAAGAAAGCACAAATAAACAAAGTTTCCAACTGCTTTGCATCTTCCAAAACACTATTCACATTCATTTCAACATCCCTTCAGTAAAATGTCCATATCTTCCTCTTAAAGACTCCAAATTAAGCACTGTTTGCCTGTTGGAAACTAGATACATATAGCTTTCCAACCATATAAGTCTTGATAGCTTAAACTTCACTAATTCATACAGTATTTAATTCAAACCTGACCTTTAAAATACAACTTTCCAAAAATCTGAATTTTAACTAAGTTGAGTAGTCTAGCTTTAGAAACACTTAGATGTCAATGATGTACGATAATGTTTGACTAGTAAAAAAAAATCATATATTAATTTATGAATCAAAGCTTCTCGGACCACAAGCCAAAACCATGGAAAACGGCTTCATTTGATAACATGTTTTGTTTTAGTTTGTATTTTTTTTTTTTTTACCTAATAGTATGTAATTTGTCTATATCAAATTTTTAACAATTTAAATTTACTCCTAATTAAAGAAATTAGAAAATGTAATAACATCTTTGAAAGAGTTTTAGTACTCTTTGAAAGATCACCTTCAGGTAATAAAACCCGTTGACAACACTTTTAGGGTGGGTTATTGATCTAAATTCGGCTTTCTGAAAATGGATCGGAGGTGAGTGAGTCACAGCTCCAAACATTAGTTGGGAAAGTAACATCGAAGTTAATACAAAAAAAATATTAAAATAAAAAAATGTGAAACAAGGTATCGGGTTTTGGTCATTTTCATAACCACGGTTTGGGCAGCTAGAAAATTGAACATAATGAAGATCAAAAGGGCAAAATTACTATTGCTCCAGGTCGTACCTCGTTAGATTTCCGCAGCCGACTGATGCAGAGGAGAACTGTCGCCGCCGGTGCAGACGAAGCCCGTGCTCCCGTATTCGCCGCCGATTACTCCTTCCTTGCGCCGCTGGTTGCTCCTTCCCTTCATCCGCTGGTTGCTCCTTCCTTCCAACTGGTGGCTGCGTTCGGTGATCTCCCACGAGTGGCTAGCAAACCCCATTTTGAGCTTCTCCTCCCAAGCCCGAGTCCTAAATCAGTAAAATCATAGAAACCTTGCAGAACAGTGGTGTTTCATTTCCGTGGAAACCGAAAGTCAACAATTTTGACTGAGCTAAAACCATCAAAATGAAACGGTGCGTTTTCCCCGTTTTCCTTACTCCGTTGGCTTCCGTTTCCACACGTCAATTCTGGCTCGCTAAGGAACCCGAATTCGGGTTTCTTAGCAATCCTATATATATATATATATATATATATATATATATAAAAGGTTAGAATAATTTCTATTCTCAAAGGACTCCTTTTCTTTTTAAAAAAATAAAACACTATCAATTCCATTAATTATATATATTAGGAGTAATGTTAGAGACATCAAGTTTATTTATCAACCCTATTTATCAAATTATGTGAATAGAAATTAGTCAACATAAGTAAATTGAGTTAAAACAAGTTGATACCTATATATATATATATTATTAATGTGGATATATATCAATTGCATGTGATGTGCGAAAGGTGTATAGTTTATATATGTATAGTCCTATTATGCAATATATATATATATATATATATATATATTTCATCTAATGAGATATCTAGCTCACTTTATGGTACATGATAATGATAGAGAACAATATTAGATGAGGACAAAAAGGAAAATTATATGTATGTATAGTCCAAATAGATATGTAAATAGCGAATGAAGCAGAAAGAAAATTAGAAACACTGTAGCGAAAGGAATCCTAATTAATAGATTACTAGAAAAAGCTTGATGATCCGTATCAAAATCAAACTTTTTTTTTTTGATAATAGTATCAAAATCAAACTTGGACAAGCAATTAAGACTATATATACATATCCAGAAAACTAAAACACTTACGTATTTTTTGGTCTCCATTTATAGCGTTAGAGATTTTGAATCTGCAATTGAAGTTGAAGGAATATTGCATCAAATTTAGAGAAAAAAGGAGTTTAAAGTGAGTGATCAAAAGTGTCACGGATTTTAAATTTGATCATTTAAACTGTGCAGCCTTAGTTGCTATTCTAACTTTTTGTATGCAACTAAGTAAGCTTTTTTGCCCACTAAAAAGAGAAAGCTAAGCAAGCAAGAATAGAACACAAGAGTTTGAGAGAATTAGAACTATATTGTTAGAAAGAAAAGCTTTACAAAGAGATTTTTTTGGATTTTCAGGATGGTTTGGCCAAATGAAGCCTTCACCTATTTATAGGCAACTAAAAATAATTCTACAGTTATAAATGATTTAATCCTACGGTGGAGAATGAGTTTCTAGAATTCTCCACATAAATATCTAAGATATTTACACGTTTTAGGAAACTAGAGTTCTCCAAAAGTTTCTAGAGAATTCCACACATGTCTAGTTGCATGGAAAGCCTAGAGTTATCCATAAGCTTCTAGAAGGTTTCACACATCTCTAGAGAACTCTTGAATTCTCTATGACCTTCTAGAATGTTCCACACAATCTTAAAAAACTCTTGAGTTTTCCATAGGCTTCTAGAAGTTTCTATACAACTTTAGAAAACTCTGGACCTCTCCATAAGCTTCTAGAGAATTCTTGATTTTTTCCAAAGTGTGGAAAATGCTCACCAAGTATTCGATGAAATTTCAAGGTTACGTCGCCCACCAGGTGTTCGACCAAATGCCAAGCTCATGACAGAAGGAAGGAGTAGCATACTAGTTTTGTAGCCATGGATCGCTCAACAATAGTACTAGTGCTATTGTTCTTGACAGCTTTGAGCGTCACGAACACTGCTTATGCTGCAAGCAACGTAACCTACGATGGAAGATCGTTGGTCATCGACGACCAACATCGAATTCTCTTCTCTGGTTCCATTCACTATCCTCAAAGCACTCCTAAGGTATATATGAACCTTCATTTACATTTATATATACATTATAGACAACTTACAAGATAATTTACATGTCCAAGAAATATACATATCATGCACATTAAAAAGTATTATATATATATACACACATAGTAATGATCTAATGGGTTATCTAGGTCATGTTATTATATTAGATGATCCTGTGTCACAAGAGTTTTGCTATTTATTTCCATTGGTGATCATCGCCAATGAGACCGCAACTTATGTGAAAATTTTTAATAGTTAACATTTAATTTAATTTTTTAATATTAAAATTCCAATAAAAGAAAGTGAACATTTCAAATATAACCATTTAAAATGCCACGTAGCATATAAATACCACTGGTAATCTATTATTAATGGATGAAAATAATAAAAGTTTTGTGTCACATCATTATCTAGTGTAATAATATGGGCTAGATCTCCAACTAGATCATTTATCAGTCTCTCTTTCTATATATATACAAAATTATAATTGTGCATGCGTACACAAACTGTCTTTTTGTTGTCCTTAATTTATCAAAGGGTAATGTACATAACTGACGTGCCTAAAAAATCAATTGCTCCTGTTTGTTTAAGATTCAAAAACACTGAATATATAATGTTGGATCTATTTATTATGTGAATTTCAGATGTGGCAATCCTTGATAGCCAAAGCCAAAGAAGGGGGCATTGATGTTATCGAAACATACGTCTTCCGGGACCTCCATGAACCCCAACAAGGAAAGGTGAGGAGCACAATCCCTTTTTAATTTCACTGTGTTAGTTAAATAGCAGATCGACCTCGTATACATAAGTATATTAAGGATATATCTAACATATATATATATATATATATCAATTTTTTAAATTTACATTTAAAAATAAAGTTGAGCCTGATAAAAAATAGTTCAAATTCTAGTTTAAAATTATCAACGTTAAGTATGATGTTAACGCAGAAGGGCAATACATGGTGTGTTTTTGCAGTTTGATTTCAGTGGAAGAAAAGACATAGTGAGGTTCGTAAAAGAAGCTCAGGCACAAGGTCTATATGTGACCCTCAGGATTGGACCCTTCATTGAGAGTGAATGGTCTTATGGGTACTACCACCAAAACCAACTCTGTATAATTAAAAAGCCAATTAACATTAATATTATGTCCAGATAAAAGGAATATAATATTCTAATCGACCATATATTTAATTTGTACAGGGGTCTACCATTTTGGCTGCGTAGCATTCCACACATTGTGTTCCGAACTGACAATGAACCATTCAAGGTAAGTAAATTGTTTTTCTCTGTTTTTAGTTGTTGATTTCTCGATCAGAGACTTTCTGTTTAATGATTTTTTTGTATATAATTAAAGCATATCACAGCGTGAAATGGAAAGGTGACAGTAAACATGATGAAATCAGAGGGACTATATGCTTCTCAGGGAGGACCAATTATACTTTCACAGGTAATAAGATTAAGAAATATTTCTGAAATTAATTTAAGTTACCGACAATGTTACTGAAAATTCAACACAATGTAATTAGATTGAGAACGAGTACACGCTGGTTGAAGGAGCTTTCCATGATAAAGGAAAGTCTTATGTTCGTTGGGCTTCAAACTGGTGTGCCCTGGGTCATGTGCAGGCAGGATGATGATGCTCCAGATCCTCTGGTTTCTTTCTATTTCCTCTATTTAATTTGCTGCCACTTTCACTTTCTAATTTTTATTTATAATTTCTTTTATCATATATTATTAAGCATATAATTTACTGGAAACATTTTTATTTTTATTTTTTTTGATGGGTTTGTTTGGCAAAAAGTTGTTATTAATATTGTAACTTGCACAGAAGGTGATTGATGAAATGATTTCAATTTAATATGGTTGAACAGATCAATTCGTGTAACGGATTGAGATGCGGAGAGACTTTCAAAGGACCCAACTCGCCCAATAAGCCAGCTCTCTGGACAGAAGACTGGACTAGTCAGTAAGTGCCTCATCGCCATAAAATGTTTTACAGCATGCAAATTGTTGTCAAATAGTTAAGTTAAGTAGATGGTTAACAGGTATTTTTTATATATATATAATTAATTACTTAGTGTCAATTTGTGATCTGTTGAAGGTATCAAGCCTATGGTCAAAAACCATTTAGAGGTCCGCTGAAGATATAGCATACCATGCTGCACTTTTCATAGCCAAGAATAAGAGAAGCTATGTCAACTACTACATGGTATATAATTGTACTATATGTTCTTTTCTCTTAATAATTATGACAAGCTATCTGACCATGTTTGATCATGTTCAAAAATCTTTCTTTGTTATTTAGGCACAATTAGCACCGGTTTGAATAGCTTTTCATGTCATGCTTCTTTAAAATAATTTTAGAACGAAAAATATATATACATATATTATCCAGAAACATTTTACTGACAAAATAGCTGTTTCAACTCACAGTATCATGGAGGAACCAATTTCGGGAGGTCAGCCTCTAACTATATAACAACAGGCTATTATGATCAGGCTCCTCTTGATGAGTAAGGTAGGTTTTTTCCACTTGTTATTTTTATATTTGTCCTTCTAAATTAAATAGTCCCTGGAGTACTGTACTCTACTCAGCGGTTAATGGACTGCATATATCAGGTTTACTGAGGCAGCCAAAGTATGGTCATCTCAAAGAATTACATGCTGCAGTAAAGTTATGCTCAACGCCCTTGTTGTCCGGAGAACAAACTGCTCGCTCTTTGGGTGGACGACAACAAGTAAGTTGGTGCTGCATTTCCTGTTCTGTCAAAAATACAGCAAATAAGAACATTAAGCTGGACATGCTGCAGTTTACTAATTTCGTAAAGTAACATATTCTTGGTCAAGTAAATTGGTCTCAATATATCATATCCCCTTCTGTTTTGCAGGCCTATGTCTACCAAGCCAACTCTGGAGAATGTGCTGCTTTCTTGGTGAACAATGGCAGCAGAGATGCCAGAGTCTTCTTTCAAAATCATCCATATATACTGCCTCGAAAATCAATTAGTATTCTACCGGATTGCAGGAATGTAGCGTTCAACACTGGAATGGTAATAGTACCTTGTTTCTTTTTGCTCGTTGAAGCTTAGACATTTGAGTTCCAAATGCTACATATAACTAGAGCTTATGATCAATTAACATTCTTTATATATATATATTTTTTTATATTGCTGCTTGGCAGGTGAGTGAACAATACAGTACAAGATCGATGGTACCAAGCCAAGTGTTTAATTCAACTGCAAAATGGGAAGAGTACACAGAAGCTGTTCCTCAATATGACCACACATCACGAAGAGCAAATCGATTGTTAGAGCAAACTGGCACAACAAAAGATAAATCTGATTATCTCTGGTACACTCTGAGGTAATCCACAACTGAAGTAGATAATATTTTATGTAATTTATGAGCTGGAATAATCTAACCGGACCACATTTTGGCCATCTCCTTGCTAATTTTTTGTTTGCAATTTGCTTTCTTTGTTAAATTGTTGCAGGTTAAACCATGATTCCTCGGTCTCTCAAGCAACACTCAATGTGGAGTCCCATGGACATATTTTGCATGCATTCGTAAATGGAATTTTTGCTGGTAAGTTTTGTATCTCATGCCATCTTTGATGATTATGCTTATAACGTGTTGTTTTAATCCTTAATTCTGTTAATATTATTATTGTGTTAAAGGTTTTTTGCAGGCTGCGTTTTATTCTTACCAGGTACCGTTTTGAGTTCTCGGGTTATTGGTTCGGGTCAACTTACACCGGTTCAGCAAACGGTGTCGTTTCTGGTTGCGCGGCTTATCTCTAGGGTTTTCTCAGCTTCGTATATATAGTTATGTTTATTACTGTAGCCGATATAGTGTGCTTAGTGAGTTAATGTGTTAGGCAGAGAGGCGGATAGGTAGAGAGGCGTCTGTTAGGGTTCTTCGTGTTCATCTGAGTGTTCTTCAGTTTTTCTTTCTTCTTCCACTCTGTTCATATGTCTGTGTGTTTAGAAATCTTCGTGATTTCAGGTTTTACTGTGTGTGTATATTCATTTGAGTGTATGTGTAAGGTTTACAGTTTGTAGATGAGTGTTGTAACATTTAACTCTTCATAATAAAGATTTAGCACAGGCTCTGGAAGCAGAGCACCGAGGACGTAGCCAGATTTATCTGGTGAACCTCGTTAATTCTTGGTGTTTGGTTCTATTTTTCTTTAACAATTGGTATCAGAGCCTTCAGGTTTTTTCAAGATCTGGTAAGTTTCGCGAAGATCTAGTAAGTTGTGCGAAGATCAGGTAATTCTTTTGGCCTCTCTGTGTCCTCTGGTTAAGTTCTTAGTTTTTTTGTGTCTTGCTCTGTGTCTCTAGGGAATCTGCGAAGGCTCTGCACATTTTTTGTGTAGGTCCGTAAAGATTCTCTAAAAATTGCTCTGTGCGTCCTTACTGTGTGTAGATCTGCTCTCAGATCTTAGGTTGACCTTTCGTGTGTTGAAGAACCTAGGACAACCGTCAGTAGGCAGAACCCTAGGTTGTTTAGTAAACCTTGGAGAATCAATTAATTTTTTGAAAAATTCCTCTTCTGTGAGTCAAACGTTTTCTGTGTTGAAATCAAGAGTTTTTTAAAGATTTTTTTGTTTTTCCGGTTTTTTCAAAGTAACCTAGGTCTTTTACCACTGTCTGGAAGGTCCTAGGGTACCGATAACGGAAGGTTTAGTGTGTTCCTTCTTGTTCCTGTTCTGTTTTCTTGTTCTGATTCTCTGTGAATATAAGAATCTGTTTCTTATTAAATATTGAATGAGTTTTTTTTTCTCTCTGTGAAAATACTGAATCTGTTTTTCTGTTCTCTGTGAAAATACTGAATCTGTTTTTCTGTTCTCTGTAATAATACTGAATCTGTTTCTTATCAAAATACCGAATGTGTTTTTTATGTTCATTGTGAATAAATTGAATCTGTTTTCTGATTAACTACTGTTTGTGTCTCTGTTCTCTGAAAATAAACAGAATCTGATTTTTTAATTATTATTGAATGTGTTTTCTTGTTATAAGTATATACTGAATTGTTTACTGAATTTTTTGCTTTTCTGTGAATAATAATATCTTGCTGTATCTACTGTTTTATTGCTGCTATTATGACTTCAAAAATTGAAGTTGAGATTTTTGATGGTAAGGGAGACTTCTTTCTATGGAGAAAGAAAATGAGGGCCACCCTGGTACAGTTACGGGTGGCCAAAGCGATTGATGGTACGTATATTTCCACCACTTCTGATGATAAAAAACTTGAAATGGATGAGATAGCTTTTAGTACTATAATCTTGCATCTGTCTAATAATGTGTTAAGAAAGATTGAAGGAATTAAAACCACATCTGAATTGTGGACTAAATTAGAACAACTGTTTTTAACTAAATCACTGCCTGATAAAATTTTCTTGCTAGAACAGTTTTTTGGTTTTCGTATGGATGTAAGTAAAGATTTAGATGTAAACATTGATGTGTTTAATCGTCTAATAATGAACTTGTCTAATTGTGGTGAAACTTTCTCTGATGAAAAATGTGCTGTCATACTTCTAAATTCCCTGCCAAGTGTTTATAAAGATGTTAAAAATGCTATAAAATATGGTAGAGACACCCTAACAGTAGATAGCATTGTGAATGCCCTAAAAGCAAAGGATTTAGAATTAAAATCAGAAAATAAGTATGAGGGGCTAAGTATTAGAGGTAGGCACCCTGTCAAAGGTTTTAATCGTTTTAATAATGAATTCAATAGGACTAAGTCTAGAAGTAGTTCAAGACCTAAAACTAAGACTAGTAATAGAAAGTGCTATTATTGTAGAAAACAAGGTCACTATATAAAAGACTGTTTTAAGAAAAAGAAGGATGATAAGGAAAAAGGAAATGGAAACAGTAATAACTTTAATAATGGTGGTCTTACTGTAGTCTCTGCTGATTCTAATTTAGGTGAAGTGTTGACTGTTTCTTCTTCTATGCATGTAAATGAGTGGGTCCTTGATTCAGGTTGTTCTTTTCATATGTGTTGGAAAAAGGAAATGGAAACAGTAATAACTTTAATAATGGTGGTTTTACTGTAGTCTCTGCTGATTCTAATTTAGGTGAAGTGTTGACTGTTTCTTCTTTTATGCATGAAAATGAGTGGGTCCTTGATTCAGGTTGTTCTTTTCATATGTGTCCTGATATTGATGTTTTTCAATCTTATACCAAAATTGATTCGGGTAAGGTCTTACTTGGCAACAATCTGTCATGTGATATTAGTGGGATTGGTAATGTAATGTTAACTTTGAATGATGAATCTACCTTTACTTTGACTAATGTAAGACATGTACCCGATTTAAAAAGAAATCTTATATCTATTGGTATGTTAGATGAATCAGGACTGTCTTGTAAAACTGAAAGAGGCACCATGAAAATTGTTAAAGGATCCCTTGTTTTAATGAAGGGTGTTAGAAGAAATGGATTATATGTGTTATTAGGAAAAACTTGTGTGAATAATAGTAACTCTTCTATTGCTTCATGTCCTGATAAAACTAGTTTATGGCATGAGAGATTAGGACACATTAGTGAAAAAGGCTTATATTATCTGAATAAAATTGATGTGTTTGGTAAAGATAAAATAAGTAAACTTGACTTTTGTGAAAGCTGTGTGCTAGGTAAACAACATAGAATCAGTTTTAACTTGAGTAGTTATAATAGATCTGAATCTGTTTTGGAATATGTGCATGCTGATCTATGGGGTCCTGCTAAGACTCAAACACAATCGGGTAAAAGGTATTTTCTGTCTATAATTGATGATTTTTCTAGGAAAGTGTGGATTTACTTGTTAAGAACAAAAGATGAAGCCTTTGATAAGTTTAAAGAATGGAAATCTCTTGTTGAAAACAAAACAAACAAATCTGTTAAAACTTTGAGAACTGATAATGGCTTGGAATTTTGTAACACTGTTTTTGATAATTTTTGTAAATCTGCTGGTATAAATAGACATAGAACTGTTAGGCACACACCTCAACAGAATGGTATAGCTGAACGCATGAATAGAACATTACTTGAAAAAGTTAGATGCATGCTTGTTTCTTCTGGTTTGCCTTCTCTGTTTTGGGGTGAAGCAGTCATGACGGCTGCTTATTTGATTAATCTTTCACCTTCTACTGTTTTAAATTTTAAGTCTCCTGAACATGTTTGGTCTGGTAATATTCCTAATTACAATAGACTTAGGATTTTTGGATGTGCAGCATATGCACATCAAACTGAAGGGAAATTAGAGCCTAGAAGTATTAAGTGTATTTTCTTAGGTTACCCTTTAGGAACCAAAGGTTATAGATTATGGGTGAGAGATGGTCAAGGTTTTAAAGTGATAATTAGTAGAGATGTCATTTTTAATGAGTCTAGTATGCCTTGCAAAATGACAGATTCTGAGGTCAGTGAAAAACAAACAGAAAAAGAAGTCAGAGAGTTAGAGTTGAACACTTATAAGGATAGTGATAACCTTGTAAATGAGTTAAGCACCACTACTACTGACCCTGAACCCAGTGAAGAGTGTACTGAACCAATCCAAATAGAAGACCAAACCTTAGAAGAACCTGACCTTGAACTAAGTGAAATACAGTCACCTGATTCAAAAACCATAGCTTCCCCTGGTTATCTTCTAACTAGAGATAGAGTTAGAAGACAGATTAAACCTAATAAGAAATATGCCTTTGCTGACTTTATGGCCTATGCTTTTGTCACCTTCCAAGAGTTATCCGATAATGAACCAAAAACCTATTTTGAAGCCATAAGGTCTAAGCATGCTTCTAAATGGAAAGAAGCTATGCAAGATGAGATGAAGTCCCTAAGTGTCAATAAAACTTGGATTTTAGTCAAACCTCCTCCGAGTCAAAGAATTGTAGATTGTAAGTGGATTTACAAGGTTAAGGAGGGAATAACTGCTACTGACCCTGTTAAGTTCAAAGCTAGATTAGTAGCAAAAGGTTTTACTCAGGTTGAAGGGATAGATTACAATGAAATTTTTTCACCAGTAGTTAAATACACTACAATTAGAACTGTTTTAGCCTTAGTCACTCAGTTTGATTGGGAATTAGAACAGTTAGATGTTAAAACTGCTTTTCTGCATGGTGATCTAGATGAAACAATATACATGAGACAACCTGAGGGGTTTAAATCTGAACAAAAGGGAGTAGAACTTGTGTGTTTACTTAAGAAATCCCTGTATGGTCTGAAACAGTCACCAAGGCAATGGTACAAAAGATTTGATTCTTTTGTAGTCAATGCTAGTTTTCAAAGAAGTCAGTATGATACCTGTTTGTATTTTAAAGGGTTAATGTCTGATAAAACTGTGTATCTTTTACTTTATGTTGATGACATGCTTATTGTTGGTCCTAATTTTTCTGTTATTTATGAAGTAAAAGAATTACTTAAGTCTGAGTTTGATATGAAAGATTTGGGAACTGCTAAGAAAATATTAGGTGTAACTATTACTAGAAATAGATCTAGAGGAGAATTGTGTCTGTCTCAGTCTTCTTATATTAAGAAAATTGTGTCAAAATTTTCTATGGAAACATCTAGAGTTACTTCTGTCCCTATGAGTCCTCATTTTAAACTCTCTAGTGAACAGTGTCCTTCATCTGAATCTGAGAGGATGGATATGACCTCTATTCCTTACTCCAATGCTGTAGGATCTGTAATGTATCTTATGATTTGTACTAGACCTGACTTAGCTTTCGGAATAAGTGTTTTAAGTAGGTTTATGTCTAATCCAGGAAAGGTACATTGGGAAGCCATGAAGTGGCTGTTTAGGTATCTTAAAAGTACTGAAATGGAAGGTCTAATATATAAGAAAAGTAAAATGGGAGTTGAGTTATTAGGATTTGTTGATTCTGATTATGCTGGAGATAGGGATAGGAGGAGATCTATGTCTAGTTATGTTTTTACTCTTTGTGGGAATGCTATTAGTTGGAGATCACATCTTCAACCTGTGGTTGCTCTGTCAACCACAGAAGCTGAATATATGGCAGTCACTGATGCTGCAAAAGAAGCAATCTGGTTAAAATGATTGCTTGAAGAACTTAAAGTTCTTACTCAGGAGGTAATTCTGTTTTCTGATAGTCAAAGTGCAATACATTTATGTAAGAATCCTGTTTTTCATGAAAGATCTAAGCATATACATGTTAAATATTATTTTATTCGTGATCTTATTGCTAATAATGTTTTTAAAATTAATAAGATTCCTACTGAGTTTAATCCTTTTGATATGGGAACTAAGATCTTATCTGCTGGCAAGTTTAATACTTGCAAAAGTTTACTCCAGATTGGAGTAAGCTGATTTGTTTTTCTTATTTGTTTTCGTGTGATGATGTAAGTAAGAGTTTGTGCTAAATTTTTCATCTGTTTCTAGTCCTTAAGGATTAGGAGGAGAATTGTTGTTTTAATCCTTAATTCTGTTAATATTATTATTGTGTTAAAGGTTTTTTGCAGGCTGCATTTTATTCTTACCAGGTGCCGTTTTGAGTTCTCGGGTTATTGGTTCGGGTCAACTTACACCGGTTCAGCAAACGGTGTCGTTTCTGGTTGCGCGGCTTATCTCTAGGGTTTTCTCAGCTTCGTATATATAGTTATGTTTATTACTGTAGCCGATATAGTGTGCTTAGTGAGTTAATGTGTTAGGCAGAGAGGCGGATAGGTAGAGAGGCGTCTGTTAGGGTTCTTCGTGTTCATTTGAGTGTTCTTCAGTTTTTCTTTCTTCTTCCACTCTGTTCATATGTCTGTGTGTTTAGAAATCTTCGTGATTTCAGGTTTTACTGTGTGTGTATATTCATTTGAGTGTATGTGTAAGGTTTACAGTTTGTAGACGAGTGTTGTAACATTTAACTCTTCATAATAAAGATTTAGCACAGGCTCTGGAAGCAGAGCACCGAGGACGTAGCCAGATTTATCTGGTGAACCTCGTTAATTCTTGGTGTTTGGTTCTATTTTTCTTTAACATAACGTCTTCCTGCCACTTTATGTATGCATGCTATTCTCAGAGAAAAGAATACTCTGGTTCACAGAGAATTTTTCCCACATATATTTTGCCAAAACCTTTTGATCTTTACAATTATATTTTACTTGAATTTTGCTATTTCCTTAGGATCTGCACATGGAACGCTCCTAGCTTCTCACTGGACGCTACTGTTAACTTAAGGAAAGGGGTGAACGACATCTCCTTACTCAGTGGAATGGTTAGCTTACCAGTAATTCTCATGCCCAATTCTCTCATTTTGCTCTTTGTTTTCTTTGCGTTGATAACAAGGAAATGAACATCAATCACTCGAGAATCAACCTAAAACTTGAACAAAGTTATGTTTATGTCAAGTAAAAAAACTCTCTACAGACTTTTCGCAATGGTTCAGAATTAGCTGCAAACATGTAATTTTCTTGTGTAGCAAATTAAGAATCAGAACATATATCGCTTAAACACCTTCTTTCAATCCCCAGAAATTGAAGCCAAGCATGAATTTCCTGTTATCTTTTTCCTTGACCTCATAGACTGACATTTGATATAAAAATTGTACTCCATTTGATTTCTCAAGTATCCTGATTTCTTATCCTAGGCTGGAGGAACGCATATGGAGAGTAGATTTTATGGACTTCGTAGAGTAAAGATTCAAGACAAAGATTTAACCAGACACTCTTGGGGTTACAAGGTAATTTGCCTTCTCTCTAGCATAAGCCAAGTCCAAAACATGTGGAGTTTTAAAGAACTTTCACATACATACATATATACATATATATATATATATATATAGTTGTACTATACTGACTCTTCCACATCTTGACATTATTGAAAAAATTTATCAAGGTTGGGCTATTTGGTGATAGTACACAAATCTATTCAGATGTTGGATCAAGCAAAGTTCAATGGAAACAGCATAGAAACTCTGCTAACCAACGGCTCACATGGTATAAGGTATGAAAATTTGTTTAATCAAATTCTTTATTCTTTCAAGCTAGTTAATCATAGTTGCTTCTAAGTCATTCTTTACTAATCCGTTTTCAATGCCTATTGGCAGACTCAATTTGATGCACCAGAAGGAAGCGACCCTGTTGCATTGAACCTGCAGTCCATGGGAAAGGGTGAAGCATGGATCAACGGCGAAAGCATTGGTCGATATTGGGTCTCTTTACTCACACCTCAAGGAAACCCTTCCCAAACAATTGTATGTACATATGTGTTTGTTTTGTGGGCAATCTGGGAATTAACAGCGTTGACTTGTAATGAACTTCCTGGCTAATAACATTTTCTGTCTTCTGAATTTTAGGTACCATGTACCTCGATCCTTTCTCAAGCCTAGTGGCAACTCTCTGGTTCTGCTAGAAGAAGAAGATGGTAATCCACTTGGGATTCCCTTGGACAGTCAAAATATCGAATGTATGTGGACGTGTGTCTGAATTGCAGTTGCCCCGAGTGAGTTCTTGGGTGGAACAGAACCATGGAGGCAAGAATCATATAAACTACAGAAGACAAACGACTCCAAGTGTTCAGCTAACTCGTCCACCAGGAAGGAATATTTCCAACTTCTTATTTCCAAGCTATGGAACTCCTGTCGGTAATTGTGAAAGTTATGCCCGTGGAACATGTCACTCTGTTTATTCCAGAGCAATTGCAGAGCTGGTGAGCATCATTCTCTCTCTTTCTCTTCTCTACTTTAGTTTATCTACTATCATAGGCTCAACTCTCTTCCTTGATAACCCACAGCACGATCATAATGTTCATAAATCTTGACTGTGGATGTGGCCCATTTTAAAGTGGAGAATCCATTTTTAATTCGTTTGATGGTTATCCAAGTTATCTGATGTCATATTCAATAATGAGTTTTTTTTTGGGTGAAATATTCCATAATGAGTTAGCTAATCCTATTGTGATTTTAATTCATCAGGTTTGTCTAGGGAAGAATAGATGTTCCATCCTTACATTAAATCTAATATTTGGTGATCCCTGTCCGTATACCCGCAAATATCTGGTGGTTGATGCACAATGCCAACGAGGAATTACTTTCTGCTTCCAACTTTTCAGAGGATTCAATCTCAAAGCTCATTCATTAATACTCATTAGCTTGTAATTTAGTTTTACCTAGAGAATCATAGGTCTTGCTTTAGAAAAAATACGCATTTACATACATGTGACAAACATCAATTCTTTTTAAATATAATCACCAGTTATATTTTCTGCTACTTTGTCCAATCTGTTTTTACCAGATTTTTTCTCTCTTGCGTTCCAAAAATGTGATGGTAAGAGGGCCTTTTGTGAGGGTAATTCTGCAATGAAAAGCAGAGTTTGCGCCCAGCCAGCATATTTCCCATATTTACTCACGAATGCCTCTGCCACACGGTTACAGAGTTTAGGTGTCAGACGGGCACCGGCAAGCTCGGGTATGAGATACCTTGTAGCAATCTTGCTCCCGCAACATACAAAAACTTTACACGTCAGAACTTGAAAAATTAAAAGTTGTGAGATTTGTGAAGATGCATTGTATTTTTTGACCTCATCTACTAACTAGTATTTTTTACCATTCTCATTACTGAAATTCTAAAAAAAAATTATCGCCTGAGAGATTTGTCTATACTATTTTTGTTTCTAGCTTCCAGATCAGTATTTCTTTTGTTTTCATGTGATAGGGAAACCATAGTATCTCAAAAACGTGAATATTCTTCTAGAATGGTTTGCTTAAAAACCGAACAAAATGACTTTTTAGTGACGATGGCAATGACAGGAAGTTGGCATAGCAACAAAAGCAGTACCTACCATTATGTAAGGCATCAGAACTTCTTTCCCACAGATGAAATTTTATTTTCCATGATTACTCGAGTTGAAATTGGTAGACACTCTAATGTATATTAAGATATTAATCAAACAATACACACTAAAGTATGTTAAGCTATTAGTCAACCAACTCATAAAGGAAACAAATTAGATCTTTTAGAGTTTACCACGATGGAGATTATAATCTGCCATATACCACATCTTTGTTACCATTAAAGTAAAGTCAGGAATAAAAGCGTACCTTCCACACATGCGTATCAACAGGAATGGCATGATGTTGATCCAGAGAGAAAAGAGCTATGCATGCTGCTACTTTGGGACCAACTCCTGGTAAAGAGGAAAGGGCATCGATAACCTCTTCAAGATCTAATTTACGAAGAGACATAAGCCATTCTGCACCTCCACCATGTTTCAACTGCAACGCCTTTACAGTGCCGGTAATATATTTGGCCCTGCTCATCCACATCAAGCCAAAATGAATTTGAGATAAAAGCATGCAGCAATGTCTAGGTAATAGTTTTTGAGTGGGTCGACTTGGAATGGAAGACAAAATATTATCAATTACAGCACCAAGCTGACACTTAAGAGAGTACACTACGCAAATTGCTTGTGCAAGCATTACACCTCCTCTGCTAAATTGGGCAACCAACTCTAGCCCTTTTCCCCACAAGGGTTTATACAGGAATTTAGACAAGTTTAGCTATTGATCCAATTTTCTGTAAGACAAAATAAGTATAAAAACAAATTGTAAGGAAGTATAAAACAAAACCTATAAAAATGGTGTTACTAAGGGGTACAACCAGGACCATTGTTCTGATATATTTTTTTATGAATCATTCTTCTTACTGTATAGCAATTGTCTGACTTAATATTCAACCACAGGTTAGTTAGACTGCGTATGTTTTAGCGTGCTCACATATAAATTGCAAAATACAAAATACATAACCACAAAAAATGGTAATCAAATCTACGTTTGCATCTCCATTTACTACCAAATCAAGAACTGGTTAAATTAATTAATGTGCAAGGATTACAAACTACAATGTGAAACGATTAGATTTATACAAAAGAAAGCATGAAAAAAAAAGCATGTCCTTAACTAGAGCTCCTGATCTAAGCTATACTAGCTCCGCAAAAATGTCTTTGAAACTCAAAGTAAACAAGAAGAACTTAACTGTAAGAAGAACTAAACAAGTAAGAATGAAATAGCAGCTCAGGACTAATACAAATATATTTCTATACATATATGTATATATATATATATATATATATATATATATAAATGGCAGACGAAAAAGGAAGAACTAAAATGACTATGACCAACCTATAACCAAAACCAGCCTCTCTAAACTCTTTCTCGGAAACTTTCGACAACCTCTCCAAAGAAGGAAACTCGTGGAACTCAAAACCTTCAACAGTCCCCAAATGATTCCCCATCGACGAAACAAAATCCACCATTTTCGTAATCCTCTGAATATTATTGTTAGAAGAACACAGAAACTGAACCAAACACTCAAGCGGGTCTTGCCTGAGCACTCGAGCGCCGCCCAAGTGGGTCGCCAACTCGGAGAACCTCGAGTCAGATTCCGAAAACACCTCCCAAATGTCAACCAGAGAAATACCCACATTGAGAAAATCTCGCAAAGCCAGACCACAATCAACCTCGGAGGAGGTCGTGTGGTGAACGAAGTAAGAAACATCGCCGTTAGGCAAGTGCTTGAGGGATAGTAGATGGGACCCAACAACGCCGGTGTACTGAAGATTGCCGGTCTGTCTCCACCTGAAGGTCTGGCCGGTGGGGAAGGTGAGGGGTAAGGAAAGCTCGGAAGGGCCGAGATTAAGGGGGACCCATTTGCAGGTTTTGGATTGCGGTGGCGGAGAGATTGATTTGAGAATGGTTCTGGGTCTTTTGGTGGTGGGCTTGGAATGGTGGATTCTATGGACGATTTGTGGGGTTGGAGGAGTTGAAGGAGACGATCGAATGGCTCTGGTTCTCTTCATGATTGGGAGGGTTTTCAATGAGATGGTTGTTAGGGTTCTAATTTGCGCTCCTACTTCTCTCCCTCCACAGAATAACAATGAAGAGAAAGTCAGGAACTGGAAGAGAGAGACAGCGAAAGGGAGAGAGAGAACTGAACGAGCGAACCTGGTAATAAGCGTCTTCCTTTTCTGTTTTTTTCTTCTTCTTTTTTTAATATAAAAATATCATTTCGTTTTGTTGAGAATTTTGAAAAAAAAAATATTTGTTTCTTTGTTTTTTTTGTTGAAATATATTTATTCTGTTTTTTTTCTGGAAAATTTTAAATATTTCTTTATGTAGAGAGTGGGGAAATAATAATAATAATAATAATAATAATAATAATAATAATAATAATAATAATAATAATAATGTAGAGAATGCAAAAAAAAAATAAAAAAATTCCGTGTCTTTTTCTTGTAGATAAAATTTTGTTTCATTTAAAAAAAATAATAAATATGAGACACAAGATCCTAATCCAATTTTTTGTTATAAGACACTCAACAAATGATTCTGTGCAACACTAAACAGAATATGATATTTGTATAATATAGCATAGTACAAATGACAATTTATCTGCGTGAATAGAATAAAAAACAAATCAAAAAACAGCATGTTAAATTTTTGTTAATAATAATTTAAATTAACCATATTATTCATATTAATTTTATTTTTTGGATAAAAATGAATTTCAATGCTTTGGCAAAACAATTTGACATTTCACAATGAATCTGTCTGTAAATGTATATCAAAAAAGTTAAAATAATCGTTAAGGGAATAATAATAAAAAATTTTGATTTTGTTAAAATTAAAAAAAAAAATTGAATTAGAAATAAGTATAATTAAAAAAAATTATCTCTTGTTAAAACAAAATTTAAAATCAATAACAACCAAAATATTTACAAAATTTATTTACAAAATGACACATATTAAAATATTGTTAATTAACATATTCATATAAAATAATACTAGAGAAACTATTTAGTTTTCCAACATATCCACTAACTATGTAGGTGTAATTATTTGATTGACTTATATTTATTATTTCAAAGATTCACTTATCTATATATAAGTTATATTAATATATTAACTAATAAAATAATGATACATATATAGTTGATATATATGTTGGTAGACTAAATGGTAACTATAGTGTTACTCATTCATATACCCTATATAAGGATAAGTCTCGTTAACAAGTACAAATTTGACCCATGGCTTTCTTTTTCTTTTAGCCATCTGAAAAACCAGAGATTTTCTTCTCTTTCTTGGGTACTTGTGAGATATCTTGTAGGGCTTATGTGCTTGAGGTAAGGATCGGGTGAAGGGTACAATGGTTTCTATGTAAAAGTCCTTAAGATCCTTTCCTTTTAAAGCTTAAAAAAAGGAAAAAAAGGGTCATTGCAGATCAAGTGCTTTTAGGGAAGATCTTGACAACGAAGAAGATGAGCAGATTCACTTTGTTTGAAATAGTTTCTAAGACGTAGCGCTTGAGGAAGAAAGTCAACTGGAAAAAATAGGAGACAACATTTTTAAGTTCAAGTTTGAGGCAAAATAAGACATGGATGGGATTTATAAAGGTTGTCTTTGGTCTTTGAACAGTGCTCATCTCATATTGAAGAAGTGGTAAGAGGACACATCAGAGCAGGGTCTCATTCAGCACAATATGTTTACGGTTCAAGTACACGGTCTTCCCTTTGTGTATATGCATGAAAGAACAACGAAACTGATTATAGGAATGCTTAGGGAGATTCACCTAGAGTCCACAAACTATTGATGTATAGTGGCTCAATGGTTCCTAAAGTTTAGAGTTAACATCAAGGTGGAAGATCTATTACCTGTTGTTTTTTTTTTCCAGGATAAGAACAATGGAGATGAATACAAGATACAATTCAAGTATGCAAGGTTATCCGACTTTTGTTACATTTGTGGCCTGCTTAACCTGTCCCAGGGAATCACGACGAATGTTTATGGACCTTGGATCCAAGCTGAGCACCTCGGCTGCATGACTTTCATTAATTCGACCGATGAGGAAGATGACCGTTTTGGCCTTGCTAATAGAGAAAAAATTATTCATAATATGATTAAGTTTGAATTGGGAAACGTCCAATCGAAGGTCAATCAGAGTCAAAACGACAGGGCTATGGAAGAGAAAACTAACCTAAAAGAGAAATTATAGTCATCTTTGGCTATGTGTTAGGAGTTAGAGGCTCTCAATCTTACCCTAAATAAGCAAATTTTGAGGAGAATGGAAGATATCCTAGAAACTTTATTGAAGCAAGTGCAAATTTCAAAACATGACCCTCAATTAGGCAAATGGGCCTCTAATTTAATTGAGAGTTAGTCAAGTTTTTATGCATGTAAGAGAAAGGGTTTGATTTTGGATTTGTTAAAGTTTATGAACTTGGGCCCATCCACTATTTATAAGGTCGGTGGATGAAAAAGAACAAAGGATGGCTCTGGTCCAAGTTGAATCAAGAAAATGGCAGCCTCTTTTAAGCTGAAAGGCTCATAGACTGGTTTTATTTGACAACGAGCAAAGCTCGATACTAAGGCCAGGATTTAGGAGGAGGAGCCTGTAACGGATGAAGAGAACACAATGGAAAAAGCCCAAAACATTTAAACTATTAATGAAGTTATTAAATGAGAGCCTGTTGAAGCCTCATCCCTAGAGGCTATCTTTAACATTGGAAGGATCAAATAAAAAGCTAGAAGGAAAAGCAATTCTAGATCTAGAAAAAATGAGGCAAGGCATAGTGCCAGACTAAGATAGATAAAGGCCAGATCCAAAGGCACAAGTATAGGGGAATTAAAGTTTTTTCATGGATCTAGCTCAAATCAGGATTTTCATAGTGTCAGAGAGAAAGGCCAAACCATGACCTCCCCTCATACTGAGAATGGTCTCTTGGAACTGCAGATGACTAGGAGGGAAAGAAACTATGGGCATTGTACAGAGGATAATCAAGATCCACTGCCCTCAATGTTTGTTACTCATGGAACCAAAATGCAAAAGAGATCATATGGAAAAGGTTAGTAACAAACTTGATTTTTTAATTTCAAAATTGTTGAAACTCAAGGTCTGGCTAGAGGAATGGTTCTGATCTGGAATGAAGAGATCAATCTAATTTGTGTTCTCAAAATGAAGCATTTGATATGTAGAGAAGTTACTAGGGAGAATGGCCTAGGAGTTTGGTGTATATTTTTCTACCATGGTACCTCAACCATAAGGAAAAAACCAATTTTTGATCTAGCCTCACTAAGCAAGTTATACGTTGAGGAGGCTTTTGGTTGCTTCTGGGAGATTTAAATGAAGTTTTTGATGAATTTGAAAAATTAGGAAGGAGAATTGTTTGGGAAAAAAAAGCCTTTTCTTTGTATTTTTTTAATTCCAATGGGGTTGGATATGGGATTCGTTAGCAAAAAATTTACCTGGGACAACCAACATATGGGTCATTCCTTTATAAATGAGAGATTCTTGCAGTGGCAGATAGACAATTGTTAGTCCATTTTCAAGAAGCTTCGGTCAAGCACCTACTTATGGAGAAGTTTGATCACTCTCCAATTTTGCTTAAAATGGTGGGAAATGAGAAGGAAGGCAGCATGCCTTTACGTTTCATCAGTGCTTGGATTAAAGATAAAAACAAGTTTTAATGTGGTTCAAATAGCTTGGCAAGAAAGAGTCAGAGAATGGATGAAAGCTCCCAAGATGATGAAGAGACTTAATTCTACTATCAAAGCTCTTAAAATGTGAAGAATGAACATTTTGATATGGCAGAACAAAAGGTTAAGCAACTAAAAATAGAGATAAATAGAATCCAAGGTCTGAACACAGGGATCCTATATATCAGGAAAAAAAGTAAAAAGTGGAAGACAAATTGAAAGTTAATCTGGAAAGGCTAGAACTGATATAGAGGCAGAGATCAATGGACGTTTGGCTTTTGGAAAGGGACAAAGAATACCAAATTTTTTCATCCAAGTGTAGTGACGAGAAGAAGAATAAATTTTATTGTTGCAGTTATAGACGATAATATATAGTTAAAGGAGATAAACAAATTGAGGATTATTTCTTCAACAATTTCTTGGAATTGTTTTCTTCTTCATCCTCTTAGTTACATGAAAACTTTGAAGAGTTGATGCCAAGGTGTTTACTAAAAGGGATAACTAAGAGCTAATGATAATACTTGATATAGGAGAAATTAAGAAGGCAACCTTCACCCTTTGAAGACTCTAGGTAATGACTATCCAAGCATATTCATTAGAAACTATTGTACAATTATGGAGGAGCATCCTGTGAAGTGTGTTCAAGAATATTTTAGAACTAAAAGCATCATAGAAGATCTGAGTAAGTCTTTTATTGTTTGGGTGCCCAAAGTTAAGTAAGCTGTTGAGTTCAAACATTTTAGATTGATAAGTTTGTGCAATTTCACATACAAAATCGTGTCCAAAATTGTTTCAAACAGATTGAAAAGGTCTTCTCACTACTATGGTCTCGCCCAATCAAAAGGTACTTGTCAAGAATAGATAGATAGCAAAAAACTTTGTGATAGCCCAAGAACTAGCTCAAAGGTGAAGTCTTATAAGGGAAAGCAATGATTGATGTTGATGTTGTTAAAACTTAATATGATGATGGCTTCTATGACAATATGGAATGGACCCTTATGGATCTAGTGCTCAAAGCTTAGGGATTTTTAAAGGATTTTCAACTTCTGATTCTAAATTGTGTAGGCTCGGTGGAATACACAATTCTTTTGAATGGAAAGTGGGTTGGAAATTTCAAACCATCTAGAGGCCTCCGCCAGGGAGAACTTCTCTCTCATTTTCTCTTCAGTTGAAATTTTATCTCACTTGTTGGATAAAAATTAAGCTATACAGGGAATAAAGATAAGCTAGACTACCACAACTATCTCTTATCTCTTATATGCAAATGACTTGATGATTACATGTAAAACCAACGCCTAAATTTTAAAGAAGTCAAGAGATGTTTGGAGACTTATTGCAATTAGTCAGATCAAAGAAGTAACTTTGAGAAGCCAAGTGTTTTTTTATTTTTTTTTCAAAAACACTTACGTAAAGTGAAGCTGGAAATAATGGAGCTATTTAGGATGAAATATATGAATTTAGATGTTGTTTACCTGGGTAATCAACTAGTCATTAGAATAAATAAGACTAAAGTCTTTTGAAAGCTGAAGAAGAAGTTGCAGAATAGATTGAAAGGTTGAAAAAAAACTAATTATTGTGAGACCTGGAAAAGCAATGCTGATAAAATTTGTTATATAGGCCTTCCTAGTCTACCTCATGTCAACATTTAAAGCTTCAATGGGTATTTGCAAGGAACTAGATGCCTTGGTTATAAAGTTTTGGTGGGGGTTGCAAACATATATCGAGTCATTTCTTAGCTCTAAAATCCTAGGATTCGATTTATCGACCTAAGTTTGTCGGTGATTTGGGTTTTTGTAGGTTTTCGACATAAATTTGGCTTTATTGGTCAAGCTAGGTAATTGGATGCGAAGGATACGAGGCTCTTGGTGAAGGTATGAAAAGCTAAGTATATGAGGAATAAGACAAGAGCTGGAGATTCAACAATGTGACAAAGTATCTTGAGTGCTAGTGAGCTGGTCTTCAAAGGCTCATGTTACAAAGTTGGAGATGGTTTTAATATTAACCTATGAACCGATTCCTGGATCCCTTGGTTACCAGAGATGGCCCCCATTAAAAAGGAAAGTTGTGGAAATGAGGAGGTAAGGTTTACAAAAGTTTCAGACTTGATTGATGTGGATTCAAAAAACTAGAATAGATATCTTCTAGATAGCTGCTATAGTCTTGAATCCATAGAAGCTATCAACAAAATTGATTTACCAAAGGTAGAGTGCAAGGCTAAATTGCTTTGGACAACCAACAAAAATTGTTAAATTTTCGATGAAAAGTGTGTTCCAGTTGCAACAAGGTACGAGCTCTGATCATATAAATCTTACGTGAAAAAGTTCTTTGGAAGGCCAAGCTTCCATGAGAGAACTAAAATGTTCCTTTAGAGATTGTTTTCAAGGGTCATGCCTACTAAGGAACTTATCTACTCAAGGTTTCATAAAGGAGATAGTGTAACGATCCAAATTTTCACAATTTCAGTGTTTTGAAAATTTGACTAAGTTGACCAGTAACAAGTCAACCTAACATAAAATAAGTTCTTAAAGATCTTAAGAACTTAACCCATTGGTCAATTTTGAGTAATTTTATAAAAGTCAAATATCCCTAATTTTGGATAATTTGCTGATAAGAGCAATTTTATAATTATGAATATTGAAGAATAATTTTGATAACTGAAAATTTACTAGGATGGTTAGGGACTCATGGGACTATCGTGAGCCTTTAGTTGATTTTTCAGTAATTAAAAGAATTTTTGATAAATTATTCTAGGCGTTTGTGTACAATCAAGAACTGATTTGGAGATCCAGCAAGAGCACTCATTTGATATGTGAATGCAATTGATTTTTAAATATTTTGGGATTATTATATGTTATTATGCTTGATTTGAATTCAATTGGATTTGAAAGGATTTTTTATGCTTTTAATTTACGTTTATTTAAATATATAAAGTGTGCGTGAATTCAATTAAATCGATGGTTTAATTTTATTCTCTGTGTGCATATGGTTTTTGATGGAATTCATACTTATTTGGAATAAAATATGAATTTGGTGATTTTGATAGTTATTTGGAAGTTTATGAAATTTTGGGTATTTTTGTAATTTTAAAAAGTTATTGGTAAAGTGATAACTCAAAAGGGAAAATGTAACATCCCGTTTTGAGAAAAATAGTAAAAATTTTAAGTTTGGCCAGTTTGACCTCAAGTGGGCCCTAGGGTTGACTTTTTGTGTGGTTATATTTTGGTTTTGACTTTGGTACAGCTGCGTAGAGCTAGTCGATACGAGTCCGTAGACTAGTAATACACTTGATTCGGAGTTAAGACCGAGAAGTTATGGTCATTTTAGTGTGAAGGGCTTTTTGGTAATTTGGCAAAGACTGATATTTATGGGTGAGAAATGACCGTTTTGCCCCTGTCTGCTTATTTAAAAATTCTGGAAATTTCCACGCACGCACACCCCCCCTCGACGACTCCCCTCCCCCTTCGCCGAGCCACCTTCCCACGCCGGCAGCCGCCACACTGTGGCCGGAGTTGGCCGACAACCACTCTTAGATCGAAGCCGGTGACCTCCTTTTCAAACCTGTACCGATGGTTCACCGTGAAACGACCCAGATCGCCGGAAATCGTAGCAAAACTGAGAGACCACGCAAACCGTACACAGTCGCGACACCACATTTGGCCGGCCAGATCTCACTGTTCCGGTGGAGTTAGGGAGCGTGCTTGGTACCGTTAGAAAGCTGGTGCGATGATCTACATTTTGGTACCCAGATTGACCCAGGAAATCGTCGGAGCACGGTGGAAAACGGCCGCGAAGTTTCGGAAAAACCACTGCGACAGCCACCTTTCCACCCCGATCTACTCCGATCTCCGGCGAGTGGCACGACACAGCCACCACCACTGGCCTCAGACCCCGCCGGCGACCAAATCTGCAGCTGGCCGGACTCCGGTGACCACCCCACGCGCCCCACGTGCCGCCCATGCGTCGCCGCCGTCTTCCTCCACGCGCCGCCGCCGATCTCGTCCTTTTCCGGCGAGTGGGTGCTCACCACCCGTTCCAACTCGTTCCTAGGGTCGTGGGCAAGCTTGCTGTACCTTCAATTTGATCTAATTTTGGTCGGATTCAAAAACGTACAATCTCGGCCGAGGTCCGATCTTCCGGGACCAATTCTGACTATTGGCTAAGACGAATCCTGAAATTGAAGGTAGATTCTCGTTCCTTGCATCTTCAATTTTGTTTCGGTATAAAGTTTGCTGAAATCGGATTTGAAACGGGAAAATCCGTGTATTTTGGAGATTTTTACCGATTTGGGACATTTTCATAATTTTTGAAAATATTGAGGTATTTTTGTAATTACTGAAATTGCTGGGCAATCTTGTAATTAGTGTTTTAATCTTATAATTGGAGACTTAGAGGACTCCTCTGAGCCGTTGGTTAGTTTCGGTAATTTAAAGAGTGTTTTGGTAATTTATTTTAGGTGTTCATGCACGTTCGAGGGCTGGATCGGAGATCCAGCAGGAGCACGCGTCAGATCAGTGGGTGCATTTATTTTCTAAATCATTTGGGAATATATGCTATATTTGATTTGAATTCTATAAATTTGTTTGAATTGAATTTTCCTTATGCATTAAATTATAATTATTAAATATGTTTTTGATGATTTAAATATTTGCATGAGTTTGATGTTATGATTTGATGAATTTCCTATTTATTTGGAATCAATAGAAATTTGTGTTTTGATTGATTGTTTAATGGATTTTGAAGTTTTCGGATATTTTACAACTTGTGGAAAATTTGGTGAATTTAATGTGATTTGAGCTTTTGTGAAATTTAATAAAGTTTTGGGGCAACTTTTCTAATAACTAAAGGTTTGATTGTTTTGAAAAATTTTCTAAATAGAAGTTTTTGGAAAATCGTTGAATTTACTGTGATACTTTTAAAGGTAAAGGAATTTGAGAAATTTTATAAAATCCGATGATCGATGATCTCGGAAATGATTTTGAAATGTTTCATGATTTTGAGGAGTACCACACGGTATTGTATGATGACTGAGATGTATGGATTATTGCGCGCTATATTATTATTATGCCATCATCTGCTGCGGACATGTGTCGGGAGAGAGATGATGAGGATCCTGCCATGACGGATTTGGGACGCCGGTTCGTTGTGATGAGTTTACCCCCCTCCCCCGCCTGTGACGCCGTCAGGACGCTGAGGGTCACACGGCAACGATACTTTGATGTGGTACTGGATTGATTTATATGGTTTGGATTTATGGATTTGGATTATATGAGTTGGATTTATATGATTGATTTATATGATTTGATTTATAAGACTTGGATTTATGAATTTGGATTTATACAATTTGGATTTATATGGATTTGCGATTTGGATTGATATGATTTGATTTATAGATTTGGATATGGTTTTGGATTTATACGATTTTGAATTTATGGGTTGGAGCCCATGGTATTTGGTTTATATCGGTTTGGATTTAGCAAATGTTTCTACCTACCATTTTATACAAATATGTTTTCAAATAAATTTAAATATTTCTTGTTGAGATTATATTTATGGTTTTGGTGATTGAGTTGTGATTGAGTTGTGATTTCAATAAACATTTTGAATGAAGTTTTCGCCCCTTAAACAGGTTATAATGATTTAATGATTTTGGGGATAAACTAAGGGTTTTACGAAATGATTTTCAAAACGGGGAACCTTTCAACTAAGTGACGTGAGGTTTGAGTGAAAATAATTTTAACTACTGAGCTTATATTTTGTAGATACCTAGGAGAACTCACAGAGATTTTATATCTCACGTTTTGTGTTTTAACTTCGTTCCTTAGGTCCTAGCTGCAGGTCCTCGTGAGCTACCGCAGGCATCGCATCTGTACTTGACTTCCGCCACCGCTTCTTTTTATGTATTAGACTCTTTTCCTTTATTTCCGTTTATCGTTGGATTTGTATTATTATTATTTTTCTGTCTATCACTCTTAGTGGCTCTGTCATTCCCACTTGCTTCAAACCCACATTATTGGTTGAGTATGAAATTCTTATTGTTGCATGGCATACTTTAGTTTATAATTTATATCTTATCTACTTTTCGTCATATTTATTGATTTATTGTTTATTAAACCTTTTTCGGAGGAGGATTCTGTCGGCTACCCCGAAGGGTTCTGGTGGAATCTTCCTCAGGCGGGGCCTCTCCGGAGAATCTGGAGGGATATCCGGGGCGGGTCTTGTCAGAAAATGTGGCTTTAATGAAATTTTAAAAAGGTTTGGATCCTTTGTGCAATTCTATAAGCTTCAAGTACTTAGTAAATAAGGTAACTTTGTGATTTAAAAAATTACTGTATTTGATGTGAATTTGAAAAAAAAAATTGTGAGGTTTGATTTATATAGATATGACTTGGTCGGGTTGAATTGAGAAGTGATTAAAATCGTACCATATAGTACCAGTTTTGTATACGTATGATGATATTACGAGCGCTATTTATATATATATATATATATATATATATATATATTGTCATCGTATGCTCGACCAGCCAGCGAGAGAAATGATAAAGATCTTACCGTAATGCTTCCATGGCACTAGAAGGTTAAGATGAGTTATTCTCCCCTCCCCCTCTGTCCTCATATGCTTCAGATGCAAGGGAACTTTGGATAGACACTCGGTATATAGTATGGTACACAAGTAGATGTTGATGATGACGACATCCTCTATTGTAATTGTGTACGCTGCCAGAGCAGTGAGGCCACAGTGCCTATAAAACATCAAAGGACTGTGATGACCATGAGGGTCATGTGATGATGATGATTATGACAATGATATGATAATGTTAATGTTGATTGATGATTTTAGATTTTGAAATTGGTTTTGAGTTTTACGGGATGTGGCCTGTCAATTTGATTTCATAGGTTATGGGCCTGTGGCCCATTAAATTGATATTTGAAGAGGATTTGTTTATCAAAATGAATTTAAAAGTTTTATGGAATTTCATTTACGACTTTAGTGACTGATTCACAATTTTAAATAAATGTGTTAAATTATATTTTTGCTCCTAAAATAGTATTTAAATGATATGATATTTTCAGAAAAAAAAAAAATCTAAGGGTTTTGTGAAAATAATTTCAAAACGGAGAACCTTTCAAAGAGTGACGTAAAGTCTTGAGCATAATTTTTTTTTTATATTATCATATATATATATATATATATTTTGTAGCTAGATATGAGCACTCACTGAGATATTCATATCTCATGTTTTATTTTTTAACTTCATTTCTTAGATCATAGCTAAAAGTTAACTGGTCTACCATTGGCAGCGAGATCTATTGCTTCTTTGCGCTTGCTGCTTTACTTTTATTTATTATCTATCGTAATATAAACTAATTCGCTTAAAAACCATACTTAAAAATTGTATTTTTTGAATTGTTCTCTATGTGGCTTTGATGTCTGACTTAAACTTATTTCATTATGCTCATATTTCTAGTTTTTCTATATCGTACATGTCTTTAATTTATTTCTCATTTTGTCAATTAAACCCTTTTTGATGATGGTTTTATAAGATGACCAAATGGGAATACAGTAGACTCATTCTCTGTCGGAGCCTTTTGAAAAATCCTGGAAGAATCTCTGAGGTGGGTTAATGTTATGCACCTTTTGTGGGGAAAAAAATAAATATGGGTTACATTTGTTTATGAAGTGAGATTTTATTAGAGATGTTGCTTTTTGGCAGTAGGCAGGGTACGCAATTGGACTTTATTTAGGCCAATGATGTTGAAGAGCTTATGTCTTGATTGTCTGAGGCTGCATATATTAGACAAATGGGGAGGCTTGAGGAGGAGAAATGTATTCCTGTTATAACCTCCCTCTTTGATGTGGTCTAGCGATCGAGGAATGGCAATATTCATGGTAATCATAGTAGACCTTGCTTGGTGGAGCAAGCTATTATCATGCTTGACACGATGGTGGAGGAACATTATTGCCTTACTCACATGGGATGGGCCACAACAAGAGAAGTGGTCCCCCAGGTTTGAAAACTAGCTAGCCGGTGCAAATTGGTGGTGAATATTGACGCATCAATAGAAAGCGATAAAACGGCAATGACCAAGGTGGTTCGGAATGACAGACAACAAGTGGTAGCATTACATTCTATCATAGGCCCTCCTGCCAATTCTGAAATGGTGGAGATTAATGATTTAGTCTAGGCTTCGAAGCTTGCTGAGAGGAAAAGTTAGAGCGATGTTGAATGGAGATCGGAAGCTAAAGGAGTGGTGAATCAAGTCCTCTCGTCTGTAAAGTCATTGGTTTAGATATCTAGGAATGAAATTATGCTTTTAGGACAGATTTGCTAAACCTCAATGGTCCTTGACCTAGTCGAATAAGGTCACTAATATATTGCTAATTGTACGACTAAATTAATTCTTAGGTCTTTTTTCTCTTTTTGTTTTGATGATTTAGACTTTGAGGCTCTGCCTTTTTTTCTATATTATTTATGTGTAAGGGATGAGCTTGGAGCTTCTTTATGTGTGTAATGCCTTTTGGATGCTTTTTGTGCATCTTTTTAATGCAAATGAATTTACAAAACAAAAGAAAAAAAGAAAAAAAAAAAGCCTTTAAATAAGTGATTTAACAGAATAAATCAATCAAATATTAACACATCAACCTTTATATCATTTGGTAAATAAATTCGGTGAATATTTTAATACTTTTAACATTATTGAATTAAACTAAGCATGATTTGTTTTAATAATAATTATAATATATTTATAAGCAATTATGTGTAGATAAATGTGAATATTATTTAATATCTGAAGGGTAATTTCAGATATTTTCTGAAAGTGAACCTTAACTGTAGATACTATTTTATATTTGAAAGGTAGTTTCAGATGTTTTTTGAAAGTGAGTATTAGTTGTCTACGATAGCGAGGTGTATATATTAAGACATCTGAAATAATGAAGACACTAAACTTTTCGAATGAGTGATTAAAATTTTCGACATTCGTAATTACACTAAAAAGTTCCAAATGTGCCAAGTGGATTAACGAGCTTGAATATCCAAGCCGTAAAGATATGAAGAAGGTTTCAGAGATATCTTGAATATGTGTCTTCTTCAGAACTATCTGAAGCATCATAAACACGTGTTATCTTCGGAACTATCAGAGACATCTTGAACATGTGTTCAAAAAGCTCAAGGGTCACTTTCAAAGCGTTCTAACACGTGCTAAAAACAGGTAAAGCGCCATTTATAACTATTTCGAACACAATCAATTTTAAAGCAATCATGAAAATTGATTATAGATAACACCAAAAGTACAAGTAAAAGGTGAGCTGAAAGATAAACTATTCTTAAACTAGAAACTATTCTTACATAATAATTACTTTTTAATTTATAAAATACATTCTATTATTTTGAAAATTGATTTAAGTGTCAGAGTGTTTTTGGCATATATCATATGGCATATATCATATAGGTGCTATAATTTTTATTCATTTTTAAGATAGATTTAGAAGAAATAAGATGTGACAAAAAGTTACAAATCATAATAAAAAATGAATAAAAATATGTTTAAATAAGAAATGAAAATTAATCAAAAGTAAAATCAATTTAAATGAAAAAGAATAATTTCATAAACGTAGATGTGTGAGATAAAAAGAGACAAGAAGAGCCCTCAGCCCACGTATATTTTTTCATTTAAAAAAAAAAAAAAAAACAAATTTTACACGTTACCTATAACATTAAATATCATTTCCCACTTGCACGTAAAATGTAAGATTACCAAATTGTCAATTTCTAATTAAATCTGACGGAGAAACCATAACAGCAGAGGAAATAAATGAAATTATACGAAAATTGAGGATTCAGTTTGTAATTATATCCCACCTCAGGAGCTCTAATTTAAAATCAACTTAAATCTAATATTTATAATTTTCTTGAATAAAAGGAAAAAAAGAAATACAAAAAAGAAAGGGAATTTTCTGAGCAAAGCCAAAAAGACAAAGGTGCGGAAGGTAGAGTGAAGAAGCTCTACTCTCTCTCTCTGGCTGTCTCTCTCTCCTCTCTAACCTCCTCCCCTGTGCATGAGTCTCTGAGTCTCACTTTTGCACCAATCAAAGACCCCACAAATCCTCCAAATTCTTCACTTCTTCTTCAAATTCCTCCATACCAATACCAATGCCAGCTTCCCCTTCACTCCCTTCAGGTACTTTCTGACCTAAAACCCTCCTCCATTTTTTTTTTCCTTACCTTCAATTCTGCACAATTCTATGTTTTAATTTACTTAAAATGCTAAATTTTTCGGTTTCTCTGAGGATTGTTGTTTTTTTTTTCTCTTTTTTTTTTTTTTTTTTTTTTTTTTTNTTTTTTTTTTTTTTTTTTTTTTTTTTTTCCAATCAGACGGTCGCGGCAAATGGAGGAAGCGAAAGAGAGAGCCCCAAATCAGCAGCAGGAGACAAAAGCACGAAGACGACGAAGACGAAGAAGAAGACGCCGAGGACGACCTCGAACAGCGCGAGGAAGATTCGGAGGGACCCAACCATAACCAAAACCCTCTCCAATCGGGAACAGCAAACGATCCCGGTCCTATGGAAAGCGAGGTTTTGGACGGTGGGGTCCGCTATTGCGATTTCCCGCCCGTTGTCAGACACGCGGTGAATCGTCCCCACCCCTCTGTGTTGGCCATTGTGGCATTGGAGCGAGCCAATCAGTGTGGTGGGGATAGCAAGGCTCAGGCTCATCATGGAATCCCGGCGTTTCTGGAGAATTTGTCGCACGGGCAGCTCCAGGCTTTGTCTGCTGTGCCCGCTGATAGCCCGGCATTGGATCAGGACCGATCGGACGGTGGAAATTCGGCCTATGTGGTGACCCCACCGCCGATTATGGAAGGCCGTGGTGTTGTTAAGCGCTTTGGGAGCAGAGTTCATGTTGTTCCATTGCATTCGGGTTCGGTACTCTTACACATGCACATATTTCCTGCCCTTTTTAAGTGTTCTAGAACGAAAATGTGGCAAAGTAGTTGCTAAAAATACGAGCTTTTTCTATTTATTTTATTCTTTTTTCACGTGTTGGATAGTAATACGTATTGATATCTTCATTGTGATGGATGAGTTGGTTTAATTCTTTGGAAAAAAAAAAAAAAAAACTTTTGATTTTTTGCTCCTATTTGAATTTTCGGTTGTGCTTATGTAGGGCAATGAAAGTGTTTTGGCGATTTTCCGTGGCGTCTGGTTGCTTTTTCACTGTCAACGTTGCCATTTGTTTTTGTTTTTCTTTTTTTGACAACTGTCAAATTAGTATGGACGAAACGAATTGATTTGGAATTTTGTTTTCTGGAAACTCTAAATCAGTCAGCATGTAAAGGGTCTCAACATATATCATTTTTGGTTTGCCCCTTCTTTTTTCTGAAGGGTCATTGTGTAGAACTCTGGGTTTCTTTTGTGTAAATCCTGTCATTTATGTCTGTTTTTTTGTCTTCTGAGCAGATTGGTTTTCACCAGCTACAGTTCATCGATTAGAGAGACAAGTGGTGCCACATTTTTTCTCAGGAAAATCACCTGACCATACTCCTGAGAAATATATGAAATGTAGGAACTATGTTGTTGCCAAATACATGGAGAATCCAGAGAAGCGACTCATAGTTTCTGATTTCCTGGGATTGGCATTGGGTGTTGATATTGAAGATTTAACTCGAATTGTTCGGTTTCTTGATCACTGGGGAATTATCAATTACTGTGCAGCGGTACCATGCCGAGAGCCTTGGAATAGCAGTTCCTACTTAAGGGAGGATCTAAATGGTGATATTCTTGTGCCGTCGGCTGCTGTTAAGTCTATTGATAGTTTAATCAAGTTCGACAAGCCCAAATGTAAGCTTAAGGCAGCTGATGTTTATTCCTCAGTGTCATTTCATGATGACAATGTCTCTGATTTGGACAACAGAATCCGTGAGCATCTATCTGAAAATCATTGCAATTACTGTTCACGGTCTCTTCCCAATATATATTATCAGTCACAAAAGGAGGTGAATCTTTATACTGTTATCAATTTTGTGTTCCTTCAGTGATTTATATTAACAGATAGCATTGTTGCTTGAAAGTGACAACTGCTAGAATTGCTGGTTTACTAAAATTAGAAATGTTGGCCTACTTCCATACTGGATATATTATATAAGCCTTCATCAGCTTGCAATACTAAAATTTTAAAAAAGCACTCCAAATTAAGTAGAAGTAGAAGTTTCGATAGATAACTTTAAAGTAGGCAAAATCTTGCAATTGAGATTTAGAGAATATTAGATTGTGCACTTAGAAATCTATTCATATGATAGTAAATTGGAATTTGATTTGAGTAGTAAACTAGAAATTAAATGTATTAGAAAATTTTAGCAAATTCAGGTTTAGCAACACTTTTATCAGAAATTTGTCTTGTTTTTCTAAATCAATTCTATACGAAAGCCTCAGTAAAGTTAACTATATGTTGAATTTTATATAAGGATTTAGTTTTGGTGATTAAATAAATAAATGAATGAATATGTATGTTCACTTCTAGAGATTGAAGTGCCAGGTGATATTCCCTTTTGAATGTAGTTCTATCCTATTATGCTTCTATTGGCCCTTTAATAGCTTGTTCAAGACCATAATTCTCATTATTCACTTGTGAGTTTTGAATCTAGATTTCTACTGAAGTTGAGTTTGACAAATGCTAAGCTTAGATATTTGTGGTCTGAAATTCATAGTTAAGTAAATATAAAGACCTAAAGAAAAAAAAATGCATTTTCAGGAATGATTGTGCTTATAATGTCTGGCTGTTGTTGAAGAGGGATATAGAGTTTTGAATATTTTAAATGTTATGGTTGATTGGCAGTATTAGTAATTCATCTCCACCCTAATATCAGATAAAGGAAAAATAATGAGGTTGCAATTACAAAATGTGATATTCATAGATTTCCAATATGAATTAAGGAGTGAAAAATGGACATACTTAAATATTCCAGTTTCATACTGATTCAGTCTCTTAAATTCTAGGTCTTTATTGTAATTTTATTTAGATGCCAGTTGAATTCTTGGTAGTTTTGTAGTTGGTTACACTAGTCTTGAAGTCAAGTCTTGTTTAAGCTTGATAACCATGCTTACCTTTATCGGCAATAAAACTTAACAAGTACCTCATGCAGCATGTCTGCTTGTTGGCATTCTAATTCACCATCCTTCCATTTTTTGTTTCGTGGAACTGTTGAGGTGTACACATGCAAGTCTGTGAAGCCCATAAGCTTTGAAGAGAGAAGTGGTATTTAGCTTCTGGTTGGAACTCCTTGCTGGGCTAAGTGGGACGAAAGCTGAAGGCTTTGAAACTTATTCTGTATTCAAGATTTACTAAAATATTATTAAAATGATAATTCTGCATTTGAAATGTTTAAAAAATAATAAGAGGTGCATATCTAATGAGTCAAAGGAAGGAAAAAGGTCCTGCAATTTAATTAGTATTTGCTTGTGGACATAATGCAAACATAAAATCTAGTTATTTTACTAAGTTTTTTTTGGACAAAAATTAAACCAAAAAATCTCAAGATTGATGAATTATTTATTAACATCCAGCTCTGAAGCACAAATGACTTTACCTTAATTGATGTAAAAGATATTTCTCTTTATCAAACATTGTGATCTTATATAAAGCTGAACAGCTGATCTGTATTACTTTGTATTGGACCAATAAACTTAGTTGAAAATGTTATTCAGTTATTGAGTTTGTATTCCTTACCGATTAGTTACATTGCAGGTTGATATATTGCTGTGCTCTGATTGCTTCCATGAGGGAAGATTTGTGATTGGTCATTCAAGCATAGATTTTATGCGGGTGGATTCAACGAAAGATTATGCTGATGTAGATGGGGAAAGTTGGACTGACCAAGAAACCTTATTGTTGCTTGAAGCAATGGAATTATACAATGAGAATTGGAATGAAATTGCAGAACATGTGGGTACCAAGTCAAAAGCACAATGCATTCTTCATTTTCTTCGTCTACCTGTGGAAGATGGTCTACTGGAAAATATTGAAGTTCCAAGCATGTCAATGTCTTCCAACTTGTCAAATGGAGATGCTCATGGAAGAAAGCATTCAAATCTGAACGGGGATTTTGCAGGTGTTCTTATTTACTTAGTTTCAACTCTTCACTAAAAATGATATATTTTTTACATTGTTTACTTTATTTCTCTAGGATCCTGCCGAGAAGACGCTGATTTTGAAAGCTGTTTCCCATTTGCAAATTCTGGGAATCCAGTCATGTCCATGGTAGGTGACCAATTCTAACCATTATTTATTAAGTAGAATCGAGTTAAAATGTATTTCTTAAAAAAAGAAAAAGAAAAAAAGAGAATGTTGCCTAGTGAAATTGATTGCACACTTGGCACATGTCTGTAACAGTATATCCCTATTTGTGACTGTTGGTTTATGTCCACGATTAAAGATTGCTTATAACTATTTCATGGAGATGCATCATATACAAATATTTTCAATCTTTTAATAAGCTATTAAATCTAGAAACACATTATGGTCGCCAATGTACACGAACAGAAAGTTAATTTAGCTTTTTTTTTTTTTTTTTTTTTTTTTTTTTTTTTTTTTTTTTTTTTTTTTTTTTTTTTTTTTTTTTGGCATTGATGCAAAGATAATTATACAATGTTTTGTCCTTTTTCTAACAACTTTTGCATAAAAAAGCTTAATGAGTTAGTAAAGCTATCTTTCATCTTCTCTTAGACCATGTGCCTCTCTTAGGACACGAGTATTGATGATTAATTTATATTTTTTGATGATATTTGTGTAAAATTCTCTCGGAAACCAACCAAATTTGGCAAGAAGCCTTTATATGTTACCACATGGAGTTTGCTATAGTAACCTTGTGACATCATTAACTATTTTGATGGTTAAGTGAATCATTGACCATGTATCATGTTTCATCTCATGTTGGTCTTATCCTCAGCTCGGAATTTGCAAAATTTGAATTGAAATTCAAACCTCCTAGGATTGATATTCTTAACCATAAGTTATGAATTGCATCATAAAAGATGCATTAATACTGTTCACGCTTGGGGTCCAAGCTAAAAGGTCAACCTAATAGTGGAGCAACCCAAGCCACTTATATATTCTTCCCTGTGAAGATGAATGTAATTCCCATCTTCTGTACCTTGAAGAATGAGAGAGAACTCCAGAGATGCCTAGATGTTTGTTTCATCCAGTTCCTTTTTCAAGTTTGTAATTGTTTGAATTCCTGATCCCTTGCTTGTAAAAAGTAAGAAAGGGAAGGTAAAAAGAAAATTGTAGGAGATGCTGTTTATACAATCAGTAAGCATTAAGCGAACAAAAGGTGAACAGAGATAAAATTACTAGCTAAATGAAGAAATGAATGTTTGAAGTAGATTTTCAAACATAGGACTTTTTTCTTAGCATAATTGCAGAATTTTGTGACAAATATGAGAGTTCTTCAAGACTTTGCTTACTTTGGTGCCTACTCAGCTAACTAGTTTTTTGTTTTAGGTTGCATTTCTGGCCTCTGCTGTTGGGCCAAGAGTTGCTGCAGCCTGTGCCCATGCATCTTTGGCCGCATTATCTGAGGACAATGGTGTATCTGCTTCTGGAAGCATCTTCCAGACAGAAGGATTGGGACATAATAATAGGTCAGTAGTCTTTTATTCTCATGTTTCATAGGACAATATCAACACGCTTCACCTTTATTGCTTTCATCTTATAGAGTTGTTTTTATAAGGTTCTCTTTTAGTTGTTTTCATGAGGTTTTTGTTTTGTCATATCTATGTAAAAGTTTGAGGTAATTTCCCCTTCCCACTTTCATGGATTGCTTGGCTAAGTTCTTTGTACTGTTTGTTTTATGAGCATGTTGAGGCTTCTGAGCTGCCTGTAACAAGAAGTATAGAGGAATATGTACTAATCTGAAAAAGCTTTCCTGATAAATTATTTACTGTTTTGATTTTGGGGAAACTATATTAAGCTTGCTCTTGGATTTTTTGCTTTTGTATTGTTGATATTGCAAACCTAATTCTGTTCACAAAATTAAAATTTATTTTTAACATATGAAGGATGAATTCAGAGAGTATGCATGGTGGAGATGGTGGTCCTCATGGAGATCTTGCAAATTCAATTCAGCAAAGAGGTAGAATTTTAGTTCTTACCTGTTATCATCATATGTTTATCAATCTTTTTCCATCTCTCATTTTGATCTTTTATGCATTCCAATTTAGAAGACAACTCAGCAGCACATGGTTCCAGGAGTCAAAATGATGCAGGGGCTACTCCATTATCGTCAGAAAAAGTTAAAGCCGCTGCTAAAGTTGGCCTTGCTGCTGCAGCAACAAAGGCAAAACTATTTGCTGATCATGAAGAACGTGAAATTCAGAGACTATCTGCTAATATTATAAACCATCAGGTAAAAAAATTTCAAGTATGGTTTCTTTATTTTCTATTCTAGCATCATTTTTCTCAACCTTACTTTACCTTCTTTTTTTCTTCCCCTTTTTTCCTTTTATTTTATTACTATGATTAGTTAGTTGTTAATAGGGAAGATGGCAGTAGACATTTTGGGAAAGCTTAAAAACAGGTTCAAGGATGTTAATTGTTGATTGTGTTGAATTGATACACATTATGAATCCACTTCCAGACTTCCTAATAGCATAAGCTACCATGATAATAGAGCATACCATGTTTTTAGCAATCCTAGAGTGTGAAGGATATTCCCTATATTTTAATCAAACCGTCTAGTTTACTAACATTTCCGTAAATATATACCATTGAAACTTCTTGAGTTCTTTCAATGCAGCATTTTTGGCAATTGTACTTTAGAAATTTAAAGTTTCATTATGTGGTATTTTAGTTCCACTTGTTCTTAGAAAGCTTGATTTAAACTGAGAATCAAATAACATTCAGAAGATCTGACATCGCTCCTATCACCTTTTACATTTTTGTCTTTGCTGCCTGCTTTATTTTCCCCTTTTAGTGTCTCGATGACCAACCAAGGTCTTTTTAGTTTTTTACCTGCATCAATAATCGAATTTACAAGATTGATTATTTTTTGATGCACCCGTTCTTAAAAAGAACTCAAAACTAATTACTATCTCTCTGCTGTGAAATTTGACAGTTGAAAAGATTGGAGCTGAAGTTGAAGCAATTTGCAGAAGTGGAAACATTGCTAATGAAAGAATGTGAACAAGTGGAAAGGACAAGGCAGAGGATTATTGCTGAGCGGGCCCGTATTATATCTACACGAGTTGGATCTTCTGGGGCCACTTCGTCGGTGAACCTACCAGGTGTTGGTCCTTCCATGGTGAACAACAACACAGGTAATAATAGGCAACAAATTATGTCAGCTTCACCTTCACAGCCAAGCATATCAGGTTACAGCAACAACCAACCCGTACAGCCCCACGCATCACCGTTCATGCCACGGCCACAAGTGTTTGGGGTGGGGCCAAGGCTGCCCCTAGCAGCAATACAATCTTCCTCATCCAATCCTTCAAATGTAATGTTTAATGCCTCAGGAAATACTCAGCCTACTCACAATCACCCAATGTTAAGGCCTGTACATGGCACTAGCTCTGGTTTAGGTTGAAGAAAATTTTACATTACATTGTTGTTTCTTGTGGCCGTCGCTTTATGCAGTGAAACCAGAAGGAAGAAATGTAACAAGGATTCATTGTTCATGATTCATTATTTTTCTAGGTTTTGGTAAAATACAAGTTAACTTGGCAATTTGTAGGTCTTGTGCATGCATTTAGTTATAAAAATTACCTCTCTCTCTCTCTCTCTCTTTTTTTTTTTTTGTTGCCTCTGTGCTTAATTAGATTTTAAAGACCATATCCTGTTTGTACTCCGGCTGGACGGGAGGAAAAGCCACTCTAATCGGTGCCTAACGGACATTTTAGCCAAAATTTGAACCACGCTGTAAGGTATGTTCATAGTTCAATGTGGCTCTATTTGGTTTGCCTGCCTTTTTTATTTTTTATCTTATTTGTTTTTGTTTTTCTGGTTATTTATGTTTTGTTTTCTCCCCATTTATGAACATAATCAGAACAGAGTAATTTATCTTCAAAAATTACTAGGACTGCGTTTAGTGTTGTTCTGATCTTCCTGGATGGTATGAAATTTTTCTTTTTGTTGGAAATATATAATCCTTCATGTTCTATGCCATGGACAGGGCAAAATTCAAGCTTCATATCAGATGAATCAGATTCATTCTACTGAAAACTCTGTTTTATTACAAAGTCTACTAAAACTCTGTGAGATTGATTCAAAATCTCTCAAAATGAAAACTTGTTTGCTAACTCAATGAGTTGCTACAAATAATAGGATTTTCATTATCCAGTTTCATCTCTCTGTTAAGATTATATGCTTGCATTTCTTTTGAGTTCCTAAATGTGCCATTCATTTCTGTAATTATGGTCTAGAGTCACTAAGGAAAGCAGATTTACTCCACATAAGAATATCATATAAGAAAACATTACATTCAAATATCATATAAAAAAAAAAGCCAAAAGAAAAAAAAGTAAAGAGACATTATATGATTATTATATTAAACATTTATTTTTGGTTCTTTAAAAACTACATCAGAGCTGATACCAGTTATTCCATTACAAACAGTGGTCGCTAATATTGATTGCAAATTCCATTGATTAAATTGCAAAATCCTCAAACGGCCAAACTTGTTTCAGATTCTATTATCCTTGCCGACTTTGCAACTCCAATGAAAAAGGCAATGGAAAATTGCTTGGATAAAAAGCAATTCTTTAATTGCCATGGAAATTGAAACAAAAAAAGACTCTTTTACTTAGGAAGAGGAATATCAGATAAGTCCTCTCTATAAGGGATGTTGTCATGTGGGCGACTAGGATTGACTGCCCCATTTTCCATTTCAATCTCTGAGTCGTTCATTGTGGTATCCATGAATGTTACTGCACTATCTTTTCGGAATGTCAAGTAAATGACAGCAAATATGTAGATGGCCATTAAAGGGAATACTATAATTCCAATGAAAACTGTTGCAACTTTTGGTAAACTGCTATGGATCAACCAGTCCACAAATGCTGTGCTTAGGTAATAGATGTTGATTCCAATTATTCCAAACCCTAAACTCCATGAGAATATGATAATCTGCACCAATATCCATCCATCATTTTTGGAATCAATTTAATAACAATATGCTACTTTAGCACTGACATTATTTTCAAAAAACTAAAAATAAAAAATAAATAAATAAAAATGAAAAATTTGTTTTATTGGTAATAGCAGCAATTTCGTAAACTTACAAAAATGGAGTTCTTGTGAGGTCCCATTATGGTGGCACTGCTACTGAATTTCAGAAGTGGGAGCAGAGCAAAAGGAAGTTCAAAAGATAGTATCATCTGCAAAAAACCAATTAAAGTATTACAATCTTCCTTCTTCTTTTTTTTCCTTACAAAGTAAAATAAATTGTAAAATTTCAAGAAATAACAAACCGATGCAATGATAATGAGTCGGCCAGCTCCAGAAGGTCCACCAATAATGGAAACGACGAGACTTGGTGCAATGGCAATACACCTTGTCATTAAATTTCTCGCCCACCTCTTCATCTTAAGGTCCAAGAACCCCTAATCAATTTTATAGTACATACCAAATTTAGTACAATTTACTAATAATGCCATAAAACTCACATCTAAACCTTCCATTTGCTGAATAAATAAAAACCTGCATAATATATTGCCCTGCATATGTGCCTGTAATGGCAGAGCTCTGCCCTGAGGCTAGCAGTGCAATGGCATAGATTATTTTGCTTGATCGCCCCAATACATTCTGCACGCTCACAAAACATTTTAGTTAATTCGTAAAATTGTTCTTTTTTTGGGCGTTATTTGACAGCTTATGTTGAATTCCATGTGATTTTAGCGCTATACACGCAAATGTGCAATGAAGTACCCAAAAAATATATATTACAAAATGAGGATCGCCTTAATCTATCATGAATGATTTGTACTATATTTCAATTTTAAAAAGTTAAAATATAGATCAGAATGGATAATTTATATTATATAAAAGCATCGTGATAATAACATTTCTATATATATATTATACAGTAATTAAGAGTATACCTGTAGGAGAAATGATGCAGAATTGAGAGTGAGATCGTTGCATTTATCAGTATTTTCACGAGAGAGATTATCAGCAGTGCAAACAGTTCCAGATACTGATACAACTGCAATGTTGATCAACAATGCCACAAATAATGCAAACCCGCTCTCCCACAAGAAATATCGGCATGCGTCCTGTGCAGTAAAAAAATGTCTCATTTTCGTCATCATTTTTATTCTGTTAATTAATCTTCCTTTCCATTTTTTTTTATTCTGTTATTTAAAATCACGTTCATCACCATGGCTTTTAATTTCTAATTTTTTTTTGTTAAAAAAAAAAACTGGTCATCAAAAGTTGAAAGGCTGTAGGATATTATCCTACATAATTTTATTCATATAAGTGATGTATTAGCCTGCATCAACTTGAAATATTTTAATTAGATATTTTTAATTATAGATCTCACTAACTAATTTCTTTCTTACCTAATCATTTTGTTTATTATCTATAAGTAGACGAGTCATATAGTATTTATTAATGGTCCTGATTAAATATGTTCCTTAAAAAAATATATAGTTGACAATTGATTCTGAGTTTAAAATTTGATGCTGAAGTCCACCATCTCAATTTTTCAGGAAAAAGAAAAAAGTATCACTTACATTGATGCCACGGACGGAGTTAGGTACTTTTCTAGACAACACAAGAGCCGAATGGAGAAAAAGGTTATGCCTGTTTAAGACATCAAGTTAATTTGTTAACTTTATAAAATAGTGACATTTTCCAAAATTATACTTGCACATCAACAACGGATTATACATGGCACTATCTAATTTTTAATTAAACATCATTGTTCTAGTCCTTTATCAATTACTATATATTAAAAAGATATATGGTATAGATTATAGAATACATACGGCATGACGAGGGCACCCAAAAGCGCAATGGCATCGCCCGTGGCTCCTTTGCCACTGAGCTTAGGGACAAACATTCCCTTCACCACCTCCGATGCCGGCGGCTTCACATAACTCATCTCTCCGAAAAAACACGCTGCCATTACGAACACCAATACTGCTATCAACATTTCCAGCTTTCTTATCTGCACCATTTATATATATCACTATTGATCGCATATACTACATGTATCAAATTTTTTATATTCAATGATTTAACACTTTATTAATAATTAATAATGCTCTGTACTTATAATATATAAAACCAATAAAATAATGTTTAGATAATAATACATTAGTTACTAAATTTGACTAGTGTAAAATAATTTATAGTACTGTAATGGCTAGAAATTAATGTAGAAGAATATGAATATAAAATATTATTATTACCCCATATTTTTGAACGCCCAAAAGGAGGAGAGTGCTACCACCCGTTAACAAAACTCCAACCCAAACTGGGATGTTGAATAATATGTTCAGTGCAAACGCTGTTCCGATCACTGCTTATATATATATATATATATATATATATATATATATATATATATATNCCACAACAAATTAATGAAATAAGTATTATTAGTTTGTTAACAAAATCCATTTATTTAATATTTATATATATGATTAAGTAAATTGAATAAATAGAAATTAAATATATTATATGCCTTCGGGTATGTCGGCAGCTATGACCGCAAGCTCAGCTAGTAACCATAAACAGTATTTGACTAACAGTGGGTACTCAGCCTTGCATAACTCTGCCAGATGTTTCCCTGTAATTCATCATAACAAAAAACTAATTAATTATCATTTTAAGTGATAATGATTCTTATAGATTATAAAGATGCCAATGGAAAAGTATATTCGATCAGCATATATATTTTAATTTTATTTTTTTTGGCTTAATTTGTTGGTTTACCTGTAGTCACTCCGAGGTTTGCTGCAAGTGACTGGATTATAAGAGCAAAAACCAATCCGATAACGATCACCCACAGTAGCTAAAGTATACACATAATAAAAAAATAAAAACAGATCAATTTTTTGATTAGCATTAATTAATTCTCGTATAAAAAAATTAAACTATTTCTATAATTGTTTTACCTCATATCCATGGTTAGCTCCAGCTTGAAGATCAGTTTCCACTGTTAAATAACAAAAGAATAATTAAACACACCAAAAACAAAAACAAAAATTAGAGAGAGCGAGTGAACTTACAGTTTCCGGGGTCAAGATATGCCAGAGAGACAAGAAATCCAGGGCCTACATATGATAGAAACTTTCTCCATCCAGGCTTCTGTATTTCAGATATCACAAACAATCATAGAACAAAACAAAAAAATAAAATAATAATAATTCTTGACAGTCAAAATAATTTCAAATTTGAATCTTCGCATCTCCAATACAAACAAAAGAAAAGAAAAAAATTTAATTTATCCATTTTCTTTAAAATTTAAGTTAGATTTTTTTAGTTTAAAAAATATATATACAAGTTTTAAATAGCTAGCGAGTCATTATTTTTCTCTCTTATATCATTTTATTTACACCCGTGAAAATAATATCATCTACTAGTTGTAATTTTTAAAACTTCAGTAACTAAATTGAAATCAGTGCAACATTCAGGGATCCAGATAAAATATTTCTAAAAAATAAAAAATAAAAACCATATATATAACTGAAAAGCTTTTAAGAAGAAAACTAAAATGGATGAAAGAAAGACCTGGACATGGTGGGTAGTTTGTTTGGCGGAGGAATCAGGAGGCGGCGGGGTCGGCATGGAAGCTATTCGGTTGCTTCCAGATCCCCATGTTGATGGAATTGCAGCATTAATATTAATGTCACTGCTTTGTTGCTGCTGTTGACTTTCCATGACCTTTTCTTTGTCTACCACTGTGTCTCTCTGTGTGTGTTTTAGCTGATCACCATGATGAGAGGACACACAGCTCTGCATGAATTTATAGACAAATGCTTTTATTTTTGTCCTTCTATTCCCCTCAAAGATCTCTCTCGCTCTCTCTTTACTTTTCCCACTATTTGGAATTTCACTTCCCAAATGCCTTCTACCTCGTGCCAGAAACGACGCGTCACTGTATTTTCTTTTCCTTTCTTTAATTGATTAAAAAAATCAAGTTGACCCTTCTCTGGGTCATTATCTTAATTTTCTTTTTTGGAGTTTTAGCTAGGAATGATCATAACATATATCCCACTGGTGTTGCCAATTGGTGATTTTAGTTTGATTAATGCTGCTAAAATATCCATCAAATCTATTTTTTAAATGATAAATGTTTACATATTATTAATTGACATTTTTATAACATTTTTCATATTATTAAAAAAAAAAAAAAAAAGTGGATTTTGAGATGTAAAATTAGTTCAGATGCTATACACTTTTAAAGCTAGCTCCTAAATCCATATATCACGCGTAAAAGTGTGTTTTTTTGTGCCTGCGAGGGTGAGGCATATGCACCTTGCATGTAGCTTTATTTATTTAAATCTTTTTTTTTAAATAATAATAACTTATCCTCATTTAGATTTTGGATAATTTGTTTGTAAACTACAAATAAATAATATAAATTAATTTTAAAAAAATTGGTAAATTAATTTTAAAAATTATTATTTATTATTTTTGTAGTTATTTTAGAAAGTTCAAACATATCTTATTTCTAAAATATTTACTTTTATGAACCATATTTTTAATAAGCTCAAATGTTTTTTTTTTTATGAATTAAAGTTTTGGATTTCAAAAATTGATTTTAACCTTCTATAATATTCCTAAAATAATGTAGATTTACTAAAATATTAATCATATATATTTATCAAATAATATAATATATAATGTGTCAATATTTAATTTGTTTATTATTTTAATTCACTTATACGTTCACTTATTTAGATCATATAAATATGTCAACCAATAATATTTTAACACATGTTATTTGGTAAATAAATTTAGTCAATATTTTAGTATTTATAACATTAAAACCTTGTATAATACATATTATATTATATTATATATATTAGTTGCACAATCTTAATGTTTATTTACTTATCTTTTTATTTTTGTAAAAGGAACAACAGAATCTTCAAACGGAACATTCTTTTCACACCCGTTGAACTAGAAATATATTAAACTTGAAGCCCTTTATTTTGGATTTAGTACTGTATTATATTTATATATATATATTGAGGGAAAGAGAGTACGTACGTACAAAAACATTCAAATATATGTGAATAAATAGGTTATAGTTTATATTTTCCATGGAAATTAATATAAGGGAATAAATCTATTAAAGGCATAAATATATATATTCTATATAAAGTTTTAACTTAACAATGTACGTAAGATGTGACAGATATTCTACTTTATATACACCTTGAAATTTAATTGATAGTATTGAGTGTGTAAGCATGTTCCATGCATGCCTTTCAACTGTTTGAGAGTTTTAAGTCCTCCGAAAGAATCATGCCACAATCACACCTCTAACTTATATACTATATATATTATATACATGTACGTCTATGTGCATATACACATATTCCCAAATCACACACTATATTTATTACAATCTAACTTAGACTCTCACCTCAATTGGACCCACTTGGAATTGACACAAAAACCCCATTAGTTGTCAAGCAGACAGAATAATATAAACAAATTAAATAATTAAGCAGAAGTAATTAAAATAAAATAAAAAATGTGCCAAAGCCTTTGTCCAACTCCGGGTCACTGATTTATCAAAAAAAAAACTCTGGGTCACTGATTTGGATCGTTTTGATTAGATAAGTTATGGGTCTCTGTTTCTTTTTTCTTGTCGTTTTATTAAACAGATAGAGAAAGAGAAAGAGGATGCAAACTAATTAGTTTATTGGTCAAATCCATGGAGATGTTAATAAATGCCCAAATGAGCTACCTGCCCAATGCAGCAGCTCAGTTTTTTCCATCTTATTCTGAATTTGCTCTCAAATAATTCCAACTTTATTGTCTAAGTATTCTTATTAAAAAACGCGCACACACACCAAAAAAAAAAATTGTTTAAAAGTTGGACCTGCTTGTTAGGAATATTAGAACAAGATATTATCATTTTTTGGAAAACCAACAAAAAAAAAAAACTAGTGACTTTTTTTTGTCCCACCAAAACTTTAATTACCAATTAACCATAACCAAAATAAATAAATAAATAAGTATATTCTGTGTTCGTAATCTGCAAGTAAATGTATATATCTAATATTTTTATTTAAATAAAAAAAAGAGTGTATGTTTCATGAAATCAAAGAAAAAGACAAATAACAAAAGAAATTGGTGGTTTAGTTGACGTTGTAACACTTTAGAAAGATTAGGAGATAAATGAAGATATGGAGATATATAAATGCGTGTTATACAGTAGGTTTGGTTTGTTTGATTAGGTTTTAGGTGGCTTAGGCTTGGTTTAATATAACTGAGATTAAAATAACTTATTTGGTTAGTTACCAATTAGACATTGGATAATTAGTTATATATAAAAAGTAAAAATTTAAAGAAATTATAACTGATTTCTTATTATCTTATAATGAGCAAAATATGAATGACTTTTTAAATAATAGTAAAATGCAACTTTGTCATGTTAGCAATAACCTTATTGAAAAGAGAAAGTTTCTCTTTCTCTCTCCTCTACGTGTTTCATCTTTTACTTTTTCTTCTTTCTCGCACAACTCCTCTCTCTTCTCTATTTCTCTTTCTCTCCTCTTTGGGTTTCTTTCTCTTCTCTCATCTTTTTTACTCTTTTCTTTCTTTTTTCCTTTGAAATTTTTATAAACCTGCATATTCTACACATCCATTTTATATCTCTCCAAATTCACCAAAAAATCAAACTTTTATTTTTAACTATTTACCAAATAAAAACCATTAATTTTTCAAAAATACACCGTCAGTTGTTCTACACAATAAAAATGCAAAAATTCAACAATTTAAAATCTTAAAAATTCATTTCAAACAACTGGTTTCAACTGTTATTATCTAAAAAAGATTAAAGAATAGTCTTTGGATTTCTTTTAAAGAAGAATAATTTTTTTTTTTAATTTGGCTTTTTCGATCTGCTTCCAAAGAATAATAAGAATGTTTCTTACAAAAAATAACCCACCCTCACCCCCAGTCGACTTTGATTTTTCCACTTTTGTTTGTTCAGATTTCCCATTTCCTCGCTCTCTCCCTCTTCTTTTTCAAAAAATCTACAAAAAGAAATTTCTAATTTTTTTTTTTTTGGCATTTCAGATCTGCTCTCAAAAAGAAGAAGAAAGACTTTTTTTTTTTTCAGATTTATGTTCATTTAATTTTGTTCTCTTTTTAATTTTCAGAGGATAGAAAGAATGAGACATAGGAGTAAAAAGAAGAAAAGAGGAGAAGGGAAAAGATATGGGGAAATGGGAGAAAGAGAGAAAGATAATTTTAAAAAGAAAAAAAAGTATGGAATAAGAAAAATTTATTAGGATAAATGCAATTTAATATTTTATAGTTTATTAAATTTGAATATTAAATTTTTAAATTTTAAATGTAACATATTAAATTTTAAATTTATATTTTATGCTATATTAGATTTTTAAGATTTAAGTGTATCTTTCAATTTATATTTTATGTCACATTAGGCTTTTAAATTTTAAGTGTATCATATTAATCTTTCAAGTTATATTTTATGCCACAATAAACAATTAATATACTTTAAAACTATTTATAATTTTTATTTATTTTCAAATAAAAAATACTATAATTAATTTAAACATTTAATATTTTATATTCGTAAAAAATTAAAATGTAGTCGAATTAAATTAAATTTAACAGAATTTGTTAAATGCAGTATAATAATTCTAAAACTCTTTTTTTTTTACTAATTTTTTAAAATATTTAAAAAATTATTTTATTTCTCTAAAAAAATTTATTCATCCTAAAATAAAATAAAAATTTATGATGAAAAATATAGGATTAAATAAATTTTCATGATAATTTTTTTTTCAATTTAGAATAAAAAAATTTATGATAATTTTTTTTAGCAATTTAAGATGAAATAAAAAATTTTAAATGAAAAGAAAATTAGATGATTTTTTATATATATTTTTGAAAATTGGTAAAAAATGGTAAATTAGAGACTTAATATGTTACATTTGAAATTTGATGGCTTTATATAACATATAATATAAATTAAAAATTTAATGTGATACATTTAAAACTTGAATGTCTAATGCCGTATAAAATATAAATTAAAATTTTAATATTATTACATTTGAAACTTTTACTATTTTACTTTTTTGATATTAAAATTAACAGGAAAAAAATCCCTAATTTAAACTCTCTTCATAATTAATTTTTGAAGCAAAAAGTAAATTGATTTTCTTAAATATTGATAATCCCTGTCGTTTGGTAAAATTGGATCCATTTCTCTCACAAAACAAGGATATTTCATTAATCATCCATTTATATATTTATATTATATGGATGTCGTTGTCATATAGATATTCACATACATAGCTCTGTCCGCTGGTTGCTAATAATTAACCAGAACTTTAAGGACGGTTTTAATGAAACCTTATTCTTTGTTTTTGGCCATTGCACGTATATTTCAAAACTAGCTTATATAACTAGCTATTTATTTGTTTTTCTTTCTTTCTTTCTTTCTCTTTTTTTTTTTTTTTCACCAAAGGACATTAATGCATTCTTTGTTTTTTTTTTTTCCTCTTTTTTTAGAAAAGGAAACACGAAAAAGAAAATATAACTATTTCTTTATCCTAAAGTGGCAGCTTCCTATAAACACAACAAGTATAATTTATATATTAGAATATTACAACTACCAAAATATTCATCAAGTTTATATATCAAATTACAAGTTTTAAATTATATTAATGTTTGATATATTTATATAACTAAATATGGATAAGTAAACTTTTAAATCAATAAATAATTAAAAAAATAAACAAACTAAATATTATTACATTATTTACCAAATATTTAATAAATAAATTTGATGAATATTTTGATAACTCTAGCATTATTTTAATTATATATATAGTCTCACTATAAACTCCGCAAGTTTATAGTGTCCTCAACCCCTCAATTTCAATTGAAACATAACATGTGTTGAGCACGTGTTCGCGGGCCCAAAATCTCCCCCCCCCCCCGGGCGCATGCACACCAAAGCCCTCTCTCCCTCCCTCAACTTCTCCGAGCCTTAATTGACAAATCTCTTTCCTCCCTAAGCCCAGATTTGCAAAGCTCAGTCATAGAGCCTACTTGATTGATTTAATTCTCCTCCGTCGCCACAACCCAAAGCCCAAGGCTTCAACTCCTACCGATAAACCCCCAAAGCACGAACCTCCCACAGCCATGTATAGCCTAGGCTTGGAGAATCTCCTCCCTCTCCAACCTTGCCAATTGAGACTCGATCCCTCACCAGTATCTCCCTCTCTAGCCTTGCACAACCTAGATTTGCAGAGACAGATTTCAAAATTTAAAAATTTTAGCAGAATTGTAAATTGTATGATTTTGAATGAAAAAATTGTAAAATGCTGCTATGTTGATGATTTTGGAACCAGGCACGAATTGTAAAAATACTAGATGCTTTTCATTTTAATTGTAATTTTTGAAGAAATAAACCAAAATTCCATATTCAATGGTTGATTGAGTTATATCAATAAAATTCATTGTCCTGTTTTGGGGCCAAGGCTCGATCACCCAGGGGGAAGGGGAATTTTGGGCCCGCGAAGCACGTGTTATGTTTCAATTTCAATTGAAATTGAGGGGTCGGAGACGCTGTAAACCCGACTGGATAGCAGGATTCTATTAGCTCGTGAACTATATATTACTCATTTTGCACTTTACCTTTTAAACTATAGAAATTAACCCCTCATATTATTGTTTTCTAAACTATTGTTCATTTTTGTCAAATAAATTTGAAAATTTTAATTTGTGTATTGTACAAAATGAAAGAGAAAAATAATAAATTAGTTTCTAAATAAAGCTGCATGAAGCTTGTATTGTTAATTTGATCAAATTTATGTGTCAAAGTGTGATTTAACTGAAGTTACAAGAACTAATAATATTCAGAGAGCATTTAGCATGTCAAAGGTTTTGTAATTTGAGAAAAAGTGAGAGACATGTAATAGTTTAGACAGAAAGTATTATTAACCCAATTATTAATTCTATGTAATTTTGCAAATATATGTGTGTGTGTGTGTGTGTGTGTGTGTGCATTTGAACTCTTTTGGTACCTAAGAAAAAAAATAGAAGAAACTCTTTTGGTAATTTTTTTTTTTAGATCTCTGGTGCATTTTTTTTCTCCCTCATATTATTAAATTTCTCCCATTTATGATTTTTAATTCTTTATTGGGGGAGGAAGAGGAGGTAAATTGGACTACTGCAAATGTTATTGATTCCTAGTTTAATTCCCTATAACTAGAAAACATCTAGTTAGTTAATTTCCTATGTGAAGCAATTGATCATTATATTGGGTACAGTTTTGATAAACCAATCAGAGAAGAAGAAAAAAATACAGGATTCTCTCTCTCTCTCTCACTCTCTCTTTTGAAAAAAACAAAATACCCTTGTTTTTTTATTTCCTGGTGATTAATACTATTACATATGCTCATCATAATTGTATGCGAAGTTTTTATTTTTAACAATATGAAATCAAATATATATATATACACATATATAATTATAATTTATGAGAATAAAATTAGGATTTGATATATGCATTTGGTTGAAGGTGGTAAAAATTCTAAGTAATGATTGAGGAGAGAGAACTCCCAATGGTTTATTTGATTGAGGAACATTTTTTTCTAAACAAATACTAATAATTTTGAGAGAGAAGTCAACAATTTCCATTATCCGAAGATTAATGGAATCATATTAACCAATAATAAATAAATGACCTAGCTAGCAGTAGCAAAACATATTTAATATTATTGCATGAAAGTGGCAACAATGTTTGGTAGCATCAAATTACACATCATCACAAATCCACATATATAAGCCAACGGCAGCAGAATGGTCTGATTCATGCACCTCAAAAACTTCAATGAAATTATACAATCACTTAAAAAAAAAACAACAACAATATATATATATAATCTCCTCTATATTATAATGCACTACTTATATATATATATATATATATATATATATATATATATTCTTAGATGACTTCGATATAACTAAATGTATCTTATAAAATATAACTAAATTCCCATATCTATGGAACCCTGCATCAGCAACATCGACGTAGAGCTACATAAATATTTAAACCCAGAATCATTTGTTGAAGAGTCGAGAGAATATGGCTTAGGATGAACCTACATAAACAAAGATTTTATTGTCACCCATATATAATGACCAATAATCAATAATGTAAATTGAACAATTTATAATCATTCAACGTGAAAAAATAAAATAAAATAAAATAAAATTGTAGGCATTAAAAAATAATTGGTGCATAGTCAATTATGAGTGGCTCATTGCAACACATCATCTATTCAACAGTTGTATTTAAGATTAAACCCTACAGAAGGGCTTGCCTTACAGCTGCATATATATATGAGCTTGAACCTGCCTCTTTACAAGCTGATTATTTCAAGAGGAATCACCCACCTGCAGTCAGTTTTTTAACTCAGATCAAGGATTCAATCACAATTTCAGATAATAAGATAATGCTAATTGATGGCATTTAATAGCAGAGATTTTTTAGTAAACAATACCAGGTAGTTAATAGAGTACTGTCACAAAGCTGTTGCTTATAAATTTGAACAATTACTTTGGCTATATATTGTCTATCATATTGTATCTAAACAATTCAATAATCTTGCTGGTTTGAATTGTTGGATTATATTTTCTGTCAATGATTTTACTGGTTTAAGTATTATAATTAAACTATATTGAACAAGTTCTTTAATTTTCTTTGTTCTGCTAATATTGCATATCCTCCAAGCTGATACAACCAATTTGACTTAAAGGTGCATATGTCATGAAAGATAGAAATATCATCGCAGCTGAGTATATCAACAATGACTGCCTGAATTACATAAATAAATAAAAAAGCACAATAATCTTCATATTTAAAATTATTAAGATTGTTTCAGCGGTAAGCTTGTTATCTTAAAAGCATGTGAGATGCCTACTTAGCTACCTTAAAAATTTCATGAAATATTATGCTTTATTAAATAACTCATGCCCCTGTTCAACATCTTTAACAACTCTTCTACATTTTTATTTGGCAAGTCAATTACCACCATATATAGTTAAATAAGCTTTGACAAGCAGGCAAAAGGGAAAGCCTGGATTGGCTGCACTTGGCATTTCTAAGACGCTGTTTGGCCACAGCTAGTATACTGAAACAGTTACAGAGAAGGAACCTGTCAAATGCCAGAATAAAATATGAATTTGGTTGAAATGATAAGCTATTCAAAAGAAAAGAGAAAATAGTTTTTTAAAGTACTGGATAACTACTAAAATTATTGACATATGTCAGAAAACGTCTTATATATCAATCATCAAAATATTTAAATTATCTTCTAAGGCACCGCCAAATCTTAGTTAAAAGACCAGCTATAAAATTGGTGTAAAGAGCACTCAATCTAATTTCATGAATCAGCTTTTTATACAAGTGGATAATACTGTCCTATATGCTAAGGGTGAATATTTTTTTACCTTATCAATTTTTTTATCCAGGGTGTTAATTATAGACCCAATATTCCAAACCACAGCAACTACATGCTCTTACTAAATCATAAAAGTAAAAGTCCCTTCTTTAACTCTTTTGTTTTACTATGAATAGGCCAAAAATCAGTGCTAAGAATTAACAAGTTGCTTTTTTATACAAGAAACCCCAATCCATTGTCCACTCTCATCACAATATCAGTCCAACCTTACCTGCTTGACTATCACATCGCTGCATCCATCAAAATTTAACTCGATCCAACCATATAATAGAAAGACAATACCATTTCTGATACTACGATATAGGACCCCTATACCAAGACTGAGAAACTAAGCCTTCATCTCATGAGCATAATTTGATATAATGTCCCAGTTCGATGAGGCATAGCAATAGTGATCCAAATTGATTGATTGCTTGCTTGTTTCTCTAGAACCAAATTTCCTTGTACATGCGGGGCTCTTGTTGAGATAAAAGAATTTTATAACTTTCAATTGCTCATTTACAGAAGAAATTGTCCAGAACTCATTTCCCTGAAAGTGATTGTTGGTTATAACTCGTAAGTAAATCAGTTTAGTTCACTTAAAAATAAATTCTACAATTGCAACGGAACTTGCCAATTTCAGACATATGATCACTTGAAAACGTATTACATATCTTCCATATCAACTCCACAAATATCTAATGTACAATATGGATCATCAACAAAGTTGTTTATTTGTACAATATATCTAATGTACAATATATTCTTGTATAGCTAGCCAAGTAAGAGACTAACCCTAATGACACTTCAGGAGTTTGCAAATGAGGTAAGCATAGCTTGTCTTATTGCATTATAGGAAACCAGTTTCACCAAAAAAGTTTTCTCCATGATATAACATCCTTCGCAAGTCATTATTGGTTTTACCTTCACTGTATGTTTTCTCCTGATAATACAAGTGCAAGAGCCTAATTTTAGGAACATATTTAGGCCTTCGAAAGTTTGTTGCAGAAGTGTGCACTTGACGTATGTATTGCAGGTTGTGTTACAATATGTGCAACAATTCTCCAAATTATCATGTTTCCACCATGCTATCGTATCCTTTGCGAGTCATTATTGGTTTCACTGTCAGTACATGCCTATATCTACTCACAACACCATCTCTTATTCTTTTATGCAGACCATCATCAAGCAAATTTGCTTCTCCTGTTGAAACCAAAGCATCACAAACTAATTTGTAGGTGTACTCTCTGGGAATCGAACCTCCATCAACCATCTCAACAAGAAAATTCCAAGCCTCCAATGCCCTTCTTGCTTCACAGAGACCATGAATAATGGGAGTATACGAACTCGAAGTTGGTATTCCATAATTTGTATTTTGCATCCTCCGTAACATATCCACAGCCTTATCAATCTCATTAACAGCACTGTAGTATCTAATAAAAGAATTATAAGTAACCCGGTTGGGGGTACAACCCCTTTTGTTCATATCTTCAAACAACTCCAAAGCCCTCTCAATCCGGTAAGTTTTACAACAACCATTAATCAAAGCATTATATGTCACAACATCAGGAACAAAACCCTTGAAGAGCATAATCCGGAACAAGTGGTTAGCTTCCCACAACCTCCTCCTAATAGCCTTCCTACATGCAGTCTGCAAACTATACCTACAGTACGAACTAATCAATATTGTATAAGTGAAAGTATCAGGTGGGCATCGAAAGCCCGGTAACTCCATCTGTTCCAACAAAAACCTTGCCTTCCTAAAATTCCCAACTCTACAAAGAGCATAAATAACAGTATTATAAGCGTAAACATCCGGTTTACAGTGAAACTGCTTCATCCTATAGAACAATGCCAATGCTTCATTGACGAACCCTTCCTCTCCTAAGACTTTAATCAAACAGGTAACGGTCGCAGTAGTCACAAGCCCACCACCATCTCTCTTCGACATATCTCTGAGAAAATCCCACAGACCATTCAGCCAACTACCTCTAGCCAAAACGCAAGCCATTTCTCTGCAAGTTGTCTCATTGTGGGAAAATCCAAAATGGGTTTCAACCCAGTAATAGAATTCTATTGCTCTGTCCAATCCCAAGTTGACTCTGTGGAGGTCTCTGTGAGCAGCAGGGCCAAGAACAAGCACGCCATTGCTAAACCTATCGGATTCTTCTTTCAAGTTGCGTTGTTTCAATGGTGAACGGTGCCGGAAACCTTTTTGTCGGCCAATGGACCGAGGGGACTGGAAGAAGAATCTGGGTACCGACCTTAACACCTCCGAAACTGCTTCGACGGTCCATGATTTCGAGGTGGCAACTGAGTCGGCGAGGTAGGCGTCGAACGGTCGGCTTTGAAGCATGGAAGTGAGCACTTGGTTTGCAATCGGAATATAATTACGGAATAGAGGTTTCGAAAAGATCATCTTCTTTTTTTTACTTTTTTCTTTTTTTTTTTTTCTTTTTTTCAAACAAAACAAAAATTGTTATCAGACTAAGAACCAGTAATACCAAATGAGGAAGATAAGCTATTGAATTTCGTAAAACAAGAATTTAAAGAAGCTCTCGGCATTCTGGGAATTTGTTGGAAAACTCAGTTTCGCATTGAAGAAAATAGCAGAGACGGCTCAGAAGGCCAACAAGAAAATTTGAATCTGAAAACTGCGACGCTGTGACTTGACTTTGACAATTTGACCCATTGGTCTTGGACCTGGGTAAGGCTTCATGGGTTAAGCAAACTGGTACAGCTAACTGAGTTAAGGCCCATAACTTGTTTTCAATTTTATTTTATTTGTTTTAAAATTAAAAAAGTACCAAAATTTCATTATTGAGTTTTGTTTGGATGAACAATTTAGAGATGTTTACAAAATATAACGAAAAAAATCTAAAAAAATGCAATCAATTAAAATTAGATGAAGTAAATTACTTCAAATTAAATTAAATTGTATTTTAAGCTCGTCAAAAATAATAAGCTAAAAAACTGAAGGAGCTTATTTCGTGTGTGTATTTTGTGTTTATGTCGTTTTTTTTTTTATAAAAAAAAAAAAAACAAACTTAACTATTTTAAAAAAATGAAATTAGAAATAAAATATTTAAAAAAAATAAACCAAAAACAAACTTATTACAAAACAAAAGTTGCAATGACTTACTGACAACTTGCACAAATATTAGTTAAATAATCGAAATCCTAAACGTACATGCATATATGGGCATAATTGGTAAACAATGAAAACTATCAAATTTATCATTATCTCTGAAAATTTCTAAATTATAGCATGTTTTACATATAAATTTTTTTTTGTTTCATTTTGATTTTCAAACTCATATTTTCGTATCATCATAAATTTTTTTTGAAATTTCTATCCATTTGAACCGTTAAAAACCACTTGCGATACATTTGAAATTCATTTTAAAAGTAAAATTAAAATTTTAAGATTTGTTATCACTATAGGTCTCTAAACTATATCTCGATTTACACTTTCGTTCTAAATTTTTTTTTTCATATTTTGATTTTCAAACAAAATATTTCACTCAGATAAGCTTACACATTAACTCCCGCTCACACCTATCTCAATCTCACACACTTTCCTCCATGTAAGGTTATTCTTTTCCTTTCTTTTTCTATCTTTATTTGCAGATACAAGAAAAAAAAATTAATCAAAAGTGTTTTGATTTTGAAAAAAAAATTGTGAAATATTTAATATATTGGAAGTTAAGTTTGAATAACTAAATGGTAGTGAATCTAGATGGTTGATTGTATAAAACAACATTATTTTAGTTTCTGGTATTTAGTTTTAGAAGTCATTAAAAAATAAAACGACGTTGTTTCAATCATCATCAAACTTGGAATGAGTTAATGGGTCGTTTTGTTTCAGAAGAAATGGGTCACGCTCATATCCATACTCGACCGGATCTTTCACATCTGACCACATTTTTTTGTAATTTTGGTACTATTCATTTCATCTTATTAACATTTATAACATCATTCATGCATCGATTTGGCGACATGTCACATGAAAATGAATATCCAAGTTTAATATGTAACCATCGATGAGTTTTTACTTTTATTATGTTTTTCATTCCTCATCATTTTCTCTATCATTTAATTATTCCAATTTAACTTCCAACACATTAAATATTTCACAATTTTTTTTTCCAAAATCAAAACACTTTTAATCAATTTTTTTTTCTTGTATCTCCAAATAAAAATAAAGAAAGAAATGAAAAGAATAACTTTGCATGGAGCAGAGAAAGTGAGATTGAGAGAGGTGTTAGTGTGAGCTCATGTGTAAGCTTATCTGAGTAAAATATTTGTTTGAAAATTAAAGTGTAAAAAAAAAAGTTTTAGAATAAAAGTGTAAATTGCGATATAGTTTAAGGACCTATAATGATAAAAAAAAAAAAAAAAACTCTTACAATTACAATTTTACCTTTAAAATTGACATCACATGCATCACACATGTTTTTTAACTATTTAAATTGATGGAAACTTCAAAAAAGACTTACAATTATACAAAAATATGAGTTTAAAGATCAAAATGAGACAAAAAAAAATTTATGACAAAAATCTAAAACACGCTATAGTTTATGAACATTTAGTGATAATATCCCTTTATCCAATAAAGTTATACTTTTGGTTAGATTTGACAAACTTAAATAAGATATGATAATACAATAAGAATTTATAAGTAATTTAAATTTTTGAATTTGTATATTTTAACACGAAATTTTAATAAGTTTAATTTGGAGTTAATAAATTTTAATACGAAAATAAAATTAAGATTAACATGACACGAACTCATATGTATTTTTGAAATTTAAATTTGTATATTTCAACACAAAAAAATTAAAATGTCAAATTTTAATAAATTTTAACATGATTACGACACGAAAATAATATAACACAACATATTATTAACTCTATTTTTTATTTTGGAAATTATATGTTAAGTGATTGTGTGTTTTTGTCTACTTATATATTAATATAATTCATTTTAGGTTATAATACAGTTTATGTTTTTTTTTTAATATTAATACTTGACAAAAATATTTTTATTTTTATTTAAAAAGCTAAAAAAAATTAACTTTTATCTTAATGGAAAACATGTACAGTGCTTTTTAAATTTCTTTAGGCAAGGATTGTAGGGGTAATTTTGAAAAAAAATAAGAGTTAAGATATTAGTCTCTACTTAAATTTATTTAGACTTAAAAGATAAAAAATCAAACACAACCTAACTTTTTAAATTTTTATAGGTGATGCATTTTAATTTCAACAATGAAATAAAGTACATTTTTCTGGCTGTGTGATTTTTTTGGCAAGATTTTTCTAGTTATGAGATGATAAAAAAATACGAGATTTTTGTTTTTATTGTCAATTTGACTTTTGGATGTGCCCGATTATAAAATAATAAACTATTATCATTCACATCTATAAAAACATTTTTAATATTATTTTAATTTTAAAATGTATAATTTTTTATAATAAATAAAATTTAAAAAATTAAAAAGTAAAATTTTATTTAAAAATACTTTTTAATTTATATTCCTTTTTAAACAAGAATGGTTCAATTATTTTTTTTTTATCTCTGCACTTGTATTAAAAAAATTGAATTTAAAATTTATAAATTTAATTATAAATATGCATTAAAATTATAAAATAAGCAATTTTTTAATTTTTTTAATTTAAAAAAATTAAAATAATAAAGATTAAATGTTTAGCTGGTTGAAGATACTTTTCTATAGTTAAGAACCAGTTACATATTATACAACCAGTACCACTGGGCGTGATAAAAAGTTTTTCTCTTTTTGTTTAATTTAAATGTGATGTGAAAAATAAAATAAAAATGAATGAACTTCCTCCTCCATATAACTCTTCCGTTAATATATGAAGGGGAAAAAAAGAAGTTGTATTGTTATTAACAAATTTATTAATCATTATTTCGCAAAAATGAAATCATCCCAAAAGCATAGTTAAAAAAAAATAAAAAATAAAAAACCAACAACAACAAATTTCTCAATATTTAACATTCAATATGGTTTAATTTTTCTTAATGCCTACCTTTCGTGAGAAAATAGAGTATTTTTCTTCAAAAGTCTCTATGCTTTATAATTTACAAGGAAGACTTTAGAAAGTCCGTTTGTTTTTTCACTTTTATGTTTTTTTCACCAAAAAAGGAAAGCACTGGCAGAGTTATTGAATTACTATGATAGGAGAGGCTCTAACGCCGTCTTCGCTCTCTGATTTCCATTTACTATTGAAAACAAAAAACAAAAACAAAAAGCAGAAAACAGAAACTGAAGCACAACATCATCTAAAAGAGTCCGAACCCAGCCCACTCGGCGTCATTGAGTGGCCGAGGCGAAGACTGGTAAGACGAGAAAGACGACGACGACGACGGCGAATCACGGAACGGCGAGAAGAACGATTTCCGAGACGAAACCGACCAGCGAGACAGCGTCTCTAGGTCAGGTTCCGATTCCTCTCTTGTTCTGGAGCTCCCTCTCTTTGAGCTTGGCTTACGCCTCCAAAGAGGGGAAAACAAACAGCCAGCCGCCGTAACACTCTCGCGCCGAACCACCGCCATCATCGGCTGATCATCGAAACGCCGCCGTTCAGAACGCGTACGAGGACCAGACCGGAACGACCCCGTGCGAGGCTCCGCCGGAGGCTGGAAAATTGAGCCGGAGGGAGGTGGTCGGAGCTTCTCCGGCGGAGCATGTAAGGAAGAAGAGCGGCGGTCTGTAGTCCGGCGAGATTGGAGCTTGGGAACGCCGGGTTTGATCTCCCATTTGAAAGGTACAGCTCCAGGTTTCTTGAAAGAATCGTCCATTTTTAGTTTTTGTGTGTCACTCGGAAAAATGCAGTCGAGAAAGATTGCATATAAAGAGAGGATGGAAGAAGAAAATTCAAAGGGCGAGATTATAGGCATGAATGTGGGGTTTATGTGGGTCCCCACTGTAAACTCGAGGGTGGTCTCCAATTCCAAATTCTTTTCTATCTAACCGTTACATGTGTCATCGTCAGAATAAATAAATTTTAATATAAAAGTTTAGTATTTTCAAAAAAATAATATATATATATATATATATATATATATAT